>REGO01001264.1:0-11457 GCA_010120015.1 Rhombomys opimus
TGTTTGATCACCTCCCCGTAAGGGGTGTGCAGCCTTGCCAGGCCACAGAGGAAGACAATGCAGCCAGTCCTGATGAGACCTGATAGGCTAGGGTCAGATATAAGGGGAGGTGGTCCTCTCCTATCAGTGGACTACTGGATTGGCATGGAGGAGAAAAGGGAAGGAGAGTAGGATTGGGAGGAGACAAGGTAGGGAGCCACAGCCAGGATACAAACTGAGTAAGTTATAATAAATGATAATAATACAAAATTTTAAAAATGAATTAAGATAATGCATAAAATCCATGGCTTTTAATATGTTTTAGCTATGCTACCTTTGCAACAATTTTATTCCTGCTTTCACTTTAAGTATGAGTGGCCCTAGCTTCGACAAGTTGGGGAAAAAATTTCTCAGTGCTACTTTCAGCAGAGGCTGGAGGAGGGAAATCTTGCTTTTAGAAGGCCAGGAGTCTTGCCATTTGATAATCAGGTCAACTGAAGGATAATGAGTATGTGGATCTCAGTAAAGAAATAGCATTCATGAATCATTTTGATCAAACTTTGATTGAATAACCACTGAATTATGTTTTTGGAACCCAGATATTTTCCTATGGTACTGTAATTGTTAGGGTTCCTTCTTCTATTTCTTGCTATCAGTTCTGTGGTGCAGACTTCACAAATCAAACATGGCCAAATTTCAAAATGACTTATTTAGTGAAAGCAGAAAAAAATTTGTGGTTTCTTCTATCTTCTTTCTTATGAATAAGAATAACCTTGTCTGTCTGATAGTAACTACCATTACCATTATTTACAAGATCATGCAGTTTTCTTGCCATGCTTAGTCTTAGGAGTAAAGGCATGTAATGAGTGGAAATGGCATGCTTCACAATTCTGGTGAGCATAACAGGGAAGCATTCTTTTTTACTATTTAGATAGCCCTTTTATTGTTTAATAAATATATTATTGGAGTTTATAACTCACTTATATGAAATGGATATGGTCAAAAGTAAAGGCACTGCATCACAATAGTTCTTTATGATATGACAGTCAGGTTAGAAATAATCAGAACCATTTTTATCTAGATTTATGAAAGTCTCACTGTGCCAGAATGATGGTTTAAGTAATTAAGAGCCTCTGTCAGTATTGACTATGTGCACATTTCACTGAATGGCAGATGTATATCATTCTTAAATGTAGGCATAGGAGTAGGCGATTTTATGACATTGTATATCAACACACATTTACCAAAGAATATAAAGAAATCAGGTGATAAACTTTTCAACAACTCCATTTGGACAAATATTTTAGGGAAAATGTTACAATCTGGCATAAAAACTGATAAATAAGGAATAAAAAATGTGGAATGTAAATAATAAGAATTGGTTCAACGCTGTTAAGGAAGCTGAGGAGTCCAGTAATCTGTAATATATCAGCATGAAACCAAAGAAACAATGGAGGCAATTCACTCTGGGTTCAAAAATTTAGAGTAGGTTTATGGAGGGCACAGGTGAAGGTCATAATCAGAGGCTAAAGGTCAAAGAACAAGGCGTGTGGACAGCAGGACGCAGATGATTTGTGTCTCAGTACAAGAAGGGAAAGAAAATTAACTCTTCTGCCTTTTATTTCTGTTCACACCCTCAACAGATTGAATGATGCTGGCTCTCACCCATAGGGATGAATCTTATTTACCCAGTGTATTGACTCAAATGTAATTTTCTTCTGGAGGGACCATACTGAACACTCTTAGAAATGAAATTTTATCACTGACCTGAGCATTCCCATCTAAGTCAATTTGAAGTTCAATGTCACCAGAAGAAACTGTGTGTGATTTCTAAGTGTTTAAGCATTGTTGCTTATAGACCTGTTAAATAATTTTGCTAGGACATAAAAATCACTTTTTGTTAATTGCTATTATTTACACAATGACCCACTGGCAGGTTCAGAGCTTATGTATTACACTGCATCTCTTCTGAACAAACAATATTTTTTTATTTCTGGATGCAATTTCTTCTTATATCATCTTTATATGTTTTTTTTTCTTTTTATATGTATCTGAATTGGTTTTGAATCTATTCTATATAAACAAATTTTATCATATTTATTTTTAATAAAGATAGCAGCAAACATCGCATCTATACATTGGACCAACCAATACTTTGCTTCATTTTTTAGATGGCATCAATAATTACCATTATTGTGAGTATACATTGTAAGATGTTTCTTCTCTATTGAAAATGCTATTCATTGTTGATATGTTCTTAAACCTTTTACTTTTATTGTTTTCTGTCCTTATGCATAATAGAAAAGACACATCATGCTGATACAAACACACTTTTATAGAAGACATGAGACTCATTGTTACATGCATTAATCTGTAGAATAGAAACTGATTCTTTGAACATATGTTCCTTGATGTAACTTGATGTAACTCATTGGCACAGGGGACAACTTCCTGAACAGAACACCAGCATCTCAGGCTCTAAGAAAAACAATAAATAAATGAGACCTTATGAAAATTAAAAGCATCTGTAAGACAAAAGACACTGTCAATAGAACAAAATGACAGTCTAGAGATTGGGACAGGTTCTTCACCAACCCTTCATTCAACGGAGAGGCTCCACCCAGCAGTGGAACGAAACAGATGCCGACACCCGCAACCAACCATTAGGTAGACTTAGAGGAGTCATGTGGGGAAAGATAGATCTTTCTATCTTCTATCTGAAGATCAGAAGGAACAAAAACCCTTCAAGAAGAACAACAGTATCAACTCACCTAGGCCCATAGGTGCTTATAGAGACTGAATCACCAAACAAAGAGTGTGAATGGCCTGGACGTAGGCCCATGACAGAGGTGTAACTGATGGGCAGCTTGGTCCTCATATGTGTCCACTAGGAATAAAGGGAACGTGGAGTCCATCTGACATGGAGCACACCTGCTTTTGGATCACTTTTCCCAGGCTGGGCTGCCTGGCCTGGTCTCAATAGAAGATGATATACTCAATCCTGATGCACCTAGGTGGACAGGTGTGTGTTTGTAAGAGGAGGTCTTCCCTTTTCTGAGAAGGGAAGGGGAGAAAGGAGGAAGAGGTGGAAGGGTGGTACCAGGAAGAGAGGAGGAAGAGGGCTGTGATCTGGATGGAAAATGAATAATATATAACTAAATAAATAAATAAATAAATAAATTTATTAAGAAAATAAAAACAAATTGAAAATTCTAATTAAACTTTGACCTCTTCCTTTCCGATTTGTATCCCCTTGATCTCCTTTAGTTGTCTTATTGCTCTGGCTAGGACTTCAAGAACTATGTTGAAGAGATATGGAGACAATGGGCAGCCTTGTCTTGTCCCTGATTTCAGTGGGATTGATTTAAGTTTCTCTCCATTGAGTTTGATGTTAGCTATAGGCTTGCTGTATATTGCCTTTACTATGTTTAGATATGTGCCTTGTATCCCTGATCTCTCCAAGACTTTAAACATGAATGGGTGCTGGACTTTGTCAAATGCTTTTTCGTCATCTAAGGAGATGATCATGTGAAAGCCTCTAACTAGCAGTGTTTTCAAAGCAAGGACTCATGACCAAACCTTTGGCAGAGTACAGGGAATCATAAGAAAGAAGGGGAGTTAGTCTGATGGGGAAAGGATAGGAGCTCCACAAAGACCAAATATATCTGGGCATAGGATCTTTTCTGAAACGGACATTCAACCAAGGACCATGTATGGATATAACCTAGAACCTCTGCTAAGATGTAGCCTGTGGTAGCTCAGTAACCAATTGGTTTCCCAAAGTGAGGGGAACAAGGACTATTTCTAACAGGAACTCAATGAAGATACCTGATAAAACAGGATCAGATGAATGGGGGGAAGGCCCCCCCTATCAGTGGACTTGGAAAGGGGCACAGTAGTGATGAGGGAGGGAGGGACTGGGAGGGAACGAGGGTTCGGGGCACGGCTAGGATACAGAATTAATAAAATGTAACTGATAAAAAATAAAAAAAATAAAAAAAGAAAAGGTAAAAAAAATAAATAAAATAAAATAACAACTGCAATAAACACAAGAACCATCTACCTGCTCACTGCAAAACCAAGAAAAAAAAAAAGAAAATTCTAATTAAAAAAGAAAGTACATTATTTAGCATTTTTACATTTGGCAAATACAAACAAACACTGAAAATAACCACGTATTTACATATATTAATAAATAATGAAATCATGGCTTAGTATGTTTTAAAGTAATGGGGAGGAAGTTGTGGACAAATGAGTATAATGTGACTACATGTTTCTATTCAAAGCTTTAAGATACTGAGGCAAGCACATGCTCATTTGGTGAATGACTCCTGCATGTTTGGTGAATGCTGAGGGATGTTAAAGGTAATAAAAATCATACAATGACGACAAATTTTAGATGATATTGCCTGCATTCTTTATCTGCAAAAAAGACATTAATAAAGTTACTAATGTAATGCACAAATTATGCCAGTGTTGTTGTAGAAAATAGTTGGGAGCATATAAAAGTAGAACCTAGTTTTGTAAACTGCAACATGAAAAGCTAATGCAAAAGCAATATTTAAGTTCAGAAGAGAAGTGTAGAGAGAGAAAAGCTTTCTGAGACATGGAAGAATTTGGGTATGTTGGAGTGTGATGAGGAAAAAAAATATGTAATTTACTAAGATCAAAAGAAGCCCATTTTATAAAAGCATATGAAGTAAAACACATTTACAAACCATAGTATGGTGGTTTAAATAGGTATATCCCAATAAACTCATGTGTTTGATTATATGACCAATGGGGAGTGGCACTATTAGGAGGTGTGGTCCTGTTGCAGGAAGTGTATCACTGTGGAGGGGAACATTGAGGTGTTAAATATATGCTCAACTTATGGTCAGTGTTGGATACTTTCATTTTGCTGCATGGATATCAAGATGTAGAATTCTGGGCTCCATTACCATGTCAACTGGTATACTCCCATGTTCCTGACATGACATTAAGGTACTGAACCTCTGAATCTGTAAGCCAGCCACAATCAAATGTCTCCTTTATAAGAGTTGCCTTATTCGTGGTTTCTCTTTGCAGCAATGGAAACCATAACTAAAAGAGAAGTTGGTACCAGGGCCTGGTTTATTGCTGTGATAGGCTTGAACATTATTTTGTTTGGAGAAATGTGGTTCTGGGGACTTTGGAGAAGAGTAGAATGCTGTTCTAAATAGAGCTTCATGGGCCATAAAGAAAAAGCATGGACGACAGTGACAAAGGTGATTAAAATGTAGGGGCCTGGCTCAAGAGGCTTCTGAGGGGAAAAATTTTAATACGTTGCCTAGAGATTGCTTTTGTGATATTTTGGTGACAAATGTGACAGATTTTTGCACATGTACAAAGACTGACTGGAGCTAAGGTGAAGTGATTTGGACTAATTGCTTTAGGAAAAGGAAATCTCAAAGCAGCTTAATATAGACTCTGTCCTGGGGTTCACGCTTATGAAGAGCATTTTGATGAAACAGAGCAGACTTAGACAGGAAAAATTCAAAATGTTTGTTTCAAGTACTAAAGAGGCACAAGAAAGTGGAATAGCGTTAAATCCTGTGTTTAAGGAGATAAACAAATTAAAGATATTAAATGGAATTAAGGGAATGGTGACCTCTGGGCACAATCTCACCCAGTTAATCTCTCATCTTGTACAAATGAATTAAAAACAAGCTTAGGTCCAGATATGGTAGCACAAGCCTTTAATCTGAGTACTCAGGAGACAGAGACATGCAAATCGCTGAGTTCCAAGTCAGTCCTCAGAGCAAATTTCATGGCAGCCAAGCTTAGGCAATGAAGGAAACCATATAAAACAGAAAGATGTTGAAAATATAATTGAACAAGGGGCCATGTTCCAGCCTTGGCAAGCAGCAGAATTTGACAGCTTTGACTATGTCATTCTGGCTTTTGAGTTAAGAATAGAATATGGTATCTGCTTCCATGACTAAGGAAATCACTGAGTATAGACATGTGGCAGGGTGTCCCTGCATGGGGACCCAGAGGGGCCATTGTGGTAAGCTGTAAAAAGCTATTGGGTGAAGCTGTGAAGGTAAAACCTGGATTACTTTGGAGAATCCAAGAGGTTAGAGATGCCAGAGCTGTAGGATACCTGCCAAGGAAAGCTGCTAAGACAGAATGGAGCTAGCCCAAGACAAAGAAGTGTGTTGCAGTCAAGAAAGCTGAAAGGAGTTGGAGTCTGAAGAACAATTTGACATCAGACATGAAGATTTAGATTTTGGAGTTTGTACAGCTAGTTTTCAGTCTTGATTTGGTTCATGCCATGATATGGTGGAAGCATATAATATATTTTTGTTTGTTTTAATTTATAGGAGATTACAGTTAAGTGACTGCATGAATCTTAGAAAAGGACATTGAAGTTTGAACTTTTAAATGTTGTTGAGACTGTTATAGATTATGGAGACTTTAGAAGTTGGAATAAGATGCATTTTCCATTATGTTATGGCTACAAGCCCAGAGGGTCCGGGGACTGGAGTCAGGTGGTTTGAATAGGTATGGCCTTCACAGACTCGTGCGTTTCAATACTTGACTCATGGGAAGTGGCAATATTAGAAGGTGTGGCCTTGTTGAAAGAATTATGACACTGTAAAGGCAGGCTTTGAGGTCTCATACATATGCTCAAGCTATGCCAGTGTTGGGACAGTCTCTTGTTTGCTACCAGGGTATCAAGATGTAGGATTCTTGGCTCTATCCCCAGCACCGCATCAGCCTGCATGCTGCCTGTTTATATGTTTGCTGCCATGATGGTAATTGACTGAATCTCTGAAATGTAAGCCAAACCCAATTATATCCTTTCATTTATAAGAGTTGCCTTGGTCATAGTGTCTCTTCACAAATACATCAAAAGAAGCAAATCATTGAGAAAGCATCTATCCTGTATTTTCTACATGAGGATCAATAAGACCCTGAAAAGTATTGATTCAAAAAGCCCAAGAAGAGAAAATATGATTGAAGCAAGGATGTGAAAATGTATCCCCACACTTACTGAGTAATAATACCAGAAAGTCCAGCAAATACATAGCCTTTAGTGTTACATGATGCATTTTAAACTCATTGGAAATAAGTTTAGATTTACCAAAGATTTTTGCAAAACAGTAGTGTTCAATTGTATCTTTCTTCTAAGCTCTATATTATATTTGCCAAACTTATATGTTGGATATTTGTTCAATACTAAAATTTAATATATTATAGTTTGATATGAAATTTTAGATAGATATCTCTTTTTCTTTCTACTTTATATGTAAAAGAGGAAGTTTGAACATCTGAAAACCACAAGGATTCTAATAAATCTTTGGAGGTGTAATAATTAAAATAAATACTTATATTTACTAAGTTATCATAATGGGGGGGCACCAGTTCTTTGATGCAGTTCAATAGAAGTGGCACTTATGTTTGAAAGGCTGTGTTCCTGATGTGTTACAGGTGGACAGTGGTAAGCCAGCACTTGGAACATGGATACGGATGAACAAGGAGTTCTAGCCAAGCCTCAGCTACGAAGAGTTCAAGGCTTGCCTGAAATAAATGAGACCCTATCACAAAGAGGAAAAAAATAAAAACAAAACAAAAAACATTGATGCTCCAGTTTGGAAGTCTCCAAAGCCATACCTGTATCCCAATCCAGTGACTGCCAAAGACAAAAGGGGTTGCCGAGGGTACCTGGTCATAAGGAACAATGTTTTGGCTGGTCAGCAGATGGGAACAGGGTTTCACTTCACAATCTACATGAAGTCTTCATCTTCCAACGTATGGTCTTTATTCACTTTCTGAGCATTACGTTTCACAGACAGACCCCAGACCAAAACGTATTTATATTCTTTCATAAGATTTTTTTTGTAATTCTTCATGCAGAAAATTTCCAAGACAGTAGTACTTAAGTAATGCAGTAGCATGGAAGTTGTGTAATCTGCTAACTGTCCTTTGGGATTGGTGTAAATTCTCACTAGTTTCAGACAGTACCATATCTTCTCCAACAGGTCACCAAAATTCCAGCGGTGATGAGCAGAAATGGCTATGCAATGAAGCACCTTATAGATAATATCCAATTCCTCAATGGAGATCTGATCAATCTTATTTAATACATAGATACAGGAGGATATAAACTGTGTTTTTTTTTTCTACCACACATCAATGAGGTCATCAGCTGTGGCAGCAATACACACCGTCATATCACCATTTTCAATTTGGTATTCAGCCAGAATGCTCTTCACCTTTGTAGCATCTAGTTCACTCTGAGGGCAAGTGGCTCTGAGACTAATTCTTCCCTTGTCTTGCTTTTTAATGCCAATGTTGGGGGTTTTGCTGTTCAAGCGAACCCCAAATCCTTCCAACTCATTTTCAATTATCTTTTTATGTCCCAGAAGAATGAAGATCAAATTACCTGTATAGACCACTGTAATGACTTGACGACCCCTATTTTTCCCTTCCTTGACATCTTCAGTAATACCTGGGAGATCCAAGAGCTGAATCTTGGCATCTTAATATCTGATGACATCAAGCACAGTGGTCAAAATAGTAAATTCATAGGCTACCACCTCAGAATACACTCCTTAGCAGAGATGAATTCCCCCCCCCCGGGAGTGAAAATCCCACAAACACAATTCAAGAATCATCAAACCCTTCTCCTGGCCCACCACCACTGCCAACTTTTGGAGTAATGAGTCTTTTTGAAGCTTAGTTAGTTGAGCCTTATGCAGCCTGGGGTGATGTGCTGTAGCCTTCTTCTTCTGAGCCTGAACCAATTCAGCCACTATCTCAGCAATTTTTGCTAAGGTACTGCTCATGGTAGGTAGCAAGGGCTTGAAGCTGCACTGTCCTTCACACTAGCTGCGTCTCTTTATGCTCTGATAAAGCCACAGGCTACCACCCAGCTATCATAATTTTTATTATGCCTTAATAGAGTTAAATCTTCACTGTAGCTGCAAGGGATGTGTGTGTGTATACCTATGTGCTAAAGAGAGGGAAAAAAGAGAGACAGAGACAGATCATAAGAGAGACTCACAAGGAGGTTATTAAATATAAAAGACAAAGTTTGTTGTATTCAAAGAGAAATAATACAAATTAAAAATTATTTGTTATATTAATTAAAAATTATAAGTATGGAGTCGTATTACCCACTTGGTATTATTTATAATCTCACAAGTGCTCAAAAATTAAATGCATATAAAAAATAGTTCATTCTGTTCTCTAGAGCCATGAGGCCAAAGCATAATGATTCTATGTCAAAGTAATAAATTCTACATGAAATGGTCAAATCATAATGCCTTAGGACATTATGTGGAGTAGGCTCTGTGTGTCTAGATATCAATGACAAGCAGGTCACATTCTCATCCATTCTTCTGAAGGGCCTCAGAGAGGACTGTGGATTGAGAAGAACTATTTACATTTAATATGACCTATAAAAATAGATATAGGTCAGTTTTTAAAGTATACATAGAGAGTTTGGTATGTTGACAATGAGTTGACAATGCTACTTCTAAGAGCCAAAGACCACCTCATAAAAACCCCATCACCAGACAGTGAAAAGCCCTCTTTTAAAGCTCTTAGTCATGGCTGTTCAAGAGATTCACAAAACATTGTAAGCAACTGCTGTTGCTCTTTGTTCCCCTAAAAACCAAGTTGAAAGGTGTGTAACGATTGCCAACGACATAGGCAGAGGACTAAAACTGATCCAAATGCTTCTTCCATGTGAACTAGCTTTCATGGAACCAGAATATATCATGAAAACTTCCAAAGGATGGAAGTAAACAATCTTACTCAGCTATGACACTTACAAACCCCAACAATTACCAGTATCACATGATAAACCTAAGCATTTGGTAGTGACATACATATGTTAGTGGTAAACACAAGTTCTGTAAATGGATTTAAGAACCATTTGACAAGAGAGAAAACATGCATGCCACTGGAGCTTCACAAACTACCCAAGGATGATGAACTCATAGATCATGCAGAAGATCCTAGAATTGACAGCTTATTAAAAGAGCATAACATCTAGCTACATTCTAAATATGTGTCCTTACATCCACAGATAAGAACTCTCTTCAACCCTCATCAAATAAACTCCTTGCAACAGATGTGTTTAATTTTAAATAGTGGCATGCTTCAGGTTTCAATTGCCACCCTGTTTGCAATGAGGATTTCTTGATTGTTTATTATTATACTGTATTATTTCTAGTTTCTCTCATTTATTACTTGCTTTGGCAAATATGAAAATGAGGATGATTATGTTGTGGATGTTGAAGTTTAGGTACTGTGGTGCTTTGACATTTGTTATTATAAAAGAAAACAAATCTTAGGTTATCTCCATGCATAGTCCTTGGTTGAGTATCAGTCTCAGGAAAAATCCCTGTGCTCAGATTTTTTGGTTCTGTTGCTCTCCTTGTGGAGTTCCTGTCCTCTCCAGATCTTACTGAAGACCTCTGCACAGATGTAGCCCATGGCAGTTCAGTATCCAAGTGGGTTCCATTGTAATAGGAACAGGGACTATCTCTGACAGGAACTAATTAGCCTACTCTTTAATTACCTCCCTCTGAGGAGGAAGCAGCATTACCAGGCCACAGAAGAAGACAATGCAGCCACTCCTGATGAGACCTAATTGACTAGGATCAGAAGGAAGGAAAAGAAGAGCTCCCCTATCAGTGGACTTGGGGAGGGGCATGCATGCAGAGGGTGGAGGAAGGGAGAAAGGAGTGAACCACAGGGGGGATACATAGTGAACAAAGTGCAATTAATAAAGAATTAAAAAAGTAAGCAAATCATGAAAATTAATAAGTACAGTTTGTATCAAACACTACAGCTTGCTACTTTCCATCATCTCATTTAAGCTTTCATTTGAGCTCTAATGAGCAAAGGCCTTTGCTTCCTACTTTTAACTTTTGACACTGTTCTACTGATTTTAACAATTTTGTTAATGAGATAAAACATTTTAGAAATTGCTAGAATAAAATTCCACTTGAAATTTGATGAATAATTGTGGCCAAATTCTGTAATGCTTCTGTTTTAGTCAGATTATTTTAAAAGTATATACATGTAAATTACCTAAAATATCACATTAATTCACATTCTCCTTTTTGTATCTGTACTTTTACCCACCTATCTGACTGATACTAAATTAACTCAGCTAAACTTTACATGAGACAATAAAAGAATAGTTGTAAAAGAAAAAAGGGGGCATCTTCTCTATTTATTGATAAAACTCCAAATGAAATCTGAATTTTTAACTCAGAGACAAGCATCTTCTTCAGTTTTCCTTTAAGAAAACACTGTTTTCCTTTAAGAAAATGTCTACAACTTGAAACTGTATCTTTCATTATAATTATAGTTTCAAAATGAATTTATTCCAAGTTTGTGTGCAATAGTTTAAAATGTATGTATAATTCCTTCATGATTTAAAATACTACCAACTGAAATCATTTTGCTAAATTTAGATTGAGACTAGCTGAGAAA
>REGO01001264.1:77667-95153 GCA_010120015.1 Rhombomys opimus
AAAGCACTATCCAATTGATAAACACTTGAAAATGAAAGTGATTCCTACTCTTAAGGGGAGGCTACAAGTCTAGCAATAGATAGATGAAAAAAATTACCTCAGTGGAATCTTTGGAGGTTCTTTGAAAAATAATATTGTGTATGGCTCTTCTTTTTTTAATTTTAACTTTATTTTTCATTATTTTAATTTTGCTATTTTCAGTATTTTTTTTTTGAAAAACTATATTATTTTATATTCTTTATTCTTAATTTATTTTATTCATTTTTGTCTCTTTTTACCCTATAAATCCTTTGTGTATATACTATGGCTTCTAGTTTAGTGATTTTATGAGATTCCAAAATAAGGAGTTTATCTCTGTTCCTTGTGATTTCTCTTGGGCTCTATTCCTTATGCTTACTAAGTGTTTTGAAAATTCTGGTGTATTAGGCTTTGCTTTATCTACTGTTTACCTTATGTTATCATTCTTCCTTGGAAGCCTATTTGTCTTCTAATGAGAAACTGAAAGGCGATAGATCTGGATGGGGGGAGTTGGGGGGGAACTTAGAGAAGTAGAGCGAGGGGAAACTGTAATCATGATACAGTATAATGGATGAATGAATAAAGAGTTATTAAAAAGAAAAATCCCTTCAGCAGATTACCTATAGACAAGTCTGGAGGAAATTCTCTTGATTAATGATTGCTCTGGGAAGTCCTAGACCACTGTGGGTGAACCTAACCTGGGAATAGCTTTTCTGAGCTGTATAATAATGCAGACTGGGTAAGTCATATGGGGCAAAGTAGAACTCAGCACTCCTTCATGCTCTCTGCATCACTTCCTGCCACTAAGTTCTTAACCTCCCTTTCCTGGATGATGGATTATAAAGTGTGAGATAAGGAAAATAGGTAAGTGTTTTTCTTCCCATGTGGCTTTCTCATTGTAGTTTATCACAACCATATATATAGTATATATCTGTTTATATGTATAAACGTACATCTATATACTAACACATATAGACATACATGTATTTATATGCATACACACACACACACACACACATATATATATATATATATACATACATACATACATACATATACATATTGGAATTATAGCACATGGAGTGGTAATAACCTCTACCAAGATTCATGGATTATTTAACAAAACCCAAGTGTCTATCATTGTGGAATTTCCTCATAAGTGGAAGTTCCTCATAAGTGTTTGGTCAGGGGAATAAAAGAGATTCTCAAGACAATATGATATCCTACCAACTTCCTTGGCTGCCTTCCAGTACTTGAAAGTAACACAAAATTCTTGAAGATACTAAACAATTTAGATATAATAGTTAGAAAAATCAAAGTATATCTGCCTGGAAGCCTTTTCCCTGGGCACTAGTCTAATGATATCAGAATATTTTATGCATCTGTCAAAGGAGGGGAGCAATTGGTCCTACACTGATGTAAGGCCTACAAGTCACAGCAAATACAGACTTGGCAAAATATCCCCAATAATGTCACTTTTATCTTGCAGGTAAGCAAAAACTGTATAATTGGATTTCAAACCAGGATCAATAGGAGGGAATTAATCTTGGTTCTGTATGACTAGTCATGTGCTCATAACTGGATGAAGTCTGTAGTGCTTTGAACGATGTTGGCCCTCATAAGCTCATATATGTGAATGTTTGATTGCTGGTAAATGAAATATTTAGGAAAGATTAAGTGTGTTGCCTTTTAATAGAGGTATGTCACAATGGGTAGGTGCCGGGAGCCAAAGCTATGTACGGAAGCCAAAGTCAAAGCTATCTAGTGGAGACAAAAGGTGTTTGCTAGGCCAAAGCCAAATAGTGAGCAAAGATCATTTAGTAGAGACCTAAAGCTATTTAGTGAAAGTTATCTAGGACCCTAACTCATGACAGGGAAACTGCAACCTTGAAACTAAACAATATGGTAACATGAACAAGACCTATATAATGGCATCAAGAGTCGACATGCCAATGTGAACAGGTGATTTCTACAACCTCTACAACAATATGAAGGGGGAATCAATATTGTCCTACCAATGAGCTCCTTAATAGGATGCCCAACCATATAATAGAGAAAGTAAGTTTCTATTGAATACACAGTGAATACAAACACAAACATTCATGAACGCATGCATGCTCACACACAGACACGCAGGCACATACATATAAAAACAATCTAAAATGTCAAGAATTTGAAAGAGCGTAGGCAGAGGAGGGATCGAAGCACAGAGAGAGGGACAAAGATGATATACATGTTGCTCTCATATATCAAGTTTTTAAAATATACTAACAAACAAGATAAATAAATATACAAAAGCCCAGCTCCAAGCCTGTGCTACTCTGCCTAGAGTTAGTGATAAGAACTCTCACTCCACAAGGAGAACAACAGAACAAGAAAATTTGAACACAGGGAACTTCCCAGAGACTCATACACCAACCAAAGACTATTCATGGAGACAACCTAGAACCCTGACAATGCAGCCACTTCTTATGAGAACTGATAGACTAAGATCAGAAAGAAGGAGAGGAGGATGTCCCCTATCAGTGGACTTGGGGAGGGGCATGCATGCAGAAAGGGCTGGGGGGAGGGTGGGACTGGGAGGGGAGGAGGGAGGGGCTTATGGGGGGATACAAAATGAATAAAGTGTAATTAATAAAAAAAAAAGAAATTAAAAAAAAAATCCCAGGCTATTGACTGCCCAACAGAACTTTAATGTAGTCCCTATATGCAAAGGCTACATTACATCTTCCTCCATGCTAATTAACTTAGATAGTGTTCAGGCTGCTGGTGGAGAAGTCAAAAATACTTTCCTAAAGTAAAGCCTTACTTAAAGCCTGCAGGGATGATGATTTCCCATGCTTGCGTTACACTGGTAGGCATAACACTTTACATCAATTTATTGTTTCATGGATTACCCTCAGAAATGTCTAAGTGTATAAGATTCACACTGATCTTTGGCTTTATTTACTTAGATATAACAAAATAATTTCCCGTGTGAGTCATGTGTTTTTCTCCAAAGCCTTCATAAAAAAGTCAAAAGTGATGATTTATTTCAGTTGCTTTCATTAGTAAGCACACCTGAGGTTGATGAGTAATTTAATGAATAAATTAAAAGTTCTCTTGAATAAAATAACCCAACAGGTGTTGTTTAATCTGCCACCCAGACTTATAGTTCATATGCAGGAAATTATCTACATAATTTTCACATTCTATTTCACAGTCAGAGCATCAGTTAAAATACAAACAAACAAGCAAAAACATTCGAAAATAATGATGGTCTCCATGTGTACAAAACAAAGTGTGAGGTATCCTTTGTGGAGTACTAGAAGAGATCTAATTTAAACTCATTATTTTTATTTTCATGTTTTATTATAGTATAATGTTTTTGTTTTGTTTCAAGTTTTTCCTGTTAGTTTTTTTTTTGTTTTTGTTTTTGTTTTGTAAACTCTCAATGGTTATCAATTCCTTAACTTCTAAGTTCTTCGCTTTGTGAAAATTCTTTGTACATATATTTAATAAAAAAAACATTAAATGAAATATTGTTTTTTTTTCACTCATCCATCTTGTTGTTTTAACTACCTATACACTCTCTGTATTTACCTCACTCCCCTTCTCTAAGGAGTCCCGTTTTCTGATGTCCTCTATTATATAACATTGACAGTGCTTACTCCAAGACCCAAAGACCACCTAAGAAAACTGATATTAGGCCCCAAAAGCATACTTTGGAGTTATTTTTTCAGAGCTGTCTAAGAGATTCTGAAAATATTTTCTGGGCCTTAGAGATGGGAATCTTCTTTTTCCTCTATTCCTATTATACTTAGGTCTTGTCTTTTCATGTTGCCTTGGATTTCTTGGATGGTTTGTGTCAATTTATGGCTTTGTAGTAATTCATCAACATGAATATATCACTTTAAGAGTGCTTGAGTAGTCATAAGTATTATAATACATTTTTATTCTGGAAGTCATAAAGAATGACACATGAACAGCTATATTTCTACAATTTACAGCAATTGTTCAACTGCAGGCTGCCTTTCAATTTCATCAGGGTTTAGTTGCTCCAGAATTCTGTTGCTAAAAGCCAACGATGCTGAGATACTGAGATATGCTGAGATATTGAGATATCAGCTACTGTACCAGAGACAGCTATTGTGATACTGTGCTGCCTACAGTTATGCCATCGGTACACTTACAGGGAAGCATTCGTTACTGCTTGTTTATATTTTACAATATATGTCAAACTTTAAAAGGCAGTGTTTTGTTTTTCTAGTTTCCATACTTGAAAATATTAATTATTGTACTTCCAGATGAATTCAGCATCTTCAGTAGTTTTGAAAAGGGAACAGCATGTTTGTCCACTGAGCAAACCAAGATTCCTTATGTGCCCATGTGCACATGTATGAATAAGTATAGAGGTTTCCAGTAAACGTTTTGTGGCTTTCTACTTCATGGGACAGTAGGAATCCAGGTCAGCTGTTTTAAATATGCACATGTTATCACTTTGAACAGGCATTGTTATTCAAGCATCACTGACTCAGAAAACAACAAAGAGATGTTGCTGCAAAGCAAATCTTATCTCTTTCTGTGTCTTCTCAACCAGGAATGATTAGTTCCCTAGGATTCCAGGCTCTCAGAAAGATGATATAAATCCAGAGTATGAATCTTACTTGAAATATAAACATGATCAAAAATCCATCTCTCCAGATAATATTTATTTCAGAAGGAAACCTGTAAACTTAAATCTAG
The DNA here is from genome assembly GCA_010120015.1 of Rhombomys opimus. Classification (NCBI taxonomy): domain Eukaryota; kingdom Metazoa; phylum Chordata; class Mammalia; order Rodentia; family Muridae; genus Rhombomys; species Rhombomys opimus. Next base: position 82,411 of record REGO01001264.1, read on the forward strand.
CTGTGTCTGCAGGACTGTTCCAGGTGATATTTCTGCTGTTTTAGAATAGAATTCTGATTAACACTGATCATCAACAACTTTAGAAATTTGTGACATCTCCAAGCAGGCTAAGTTGAGGATATCAAACATTCATTACCCTTTCTGTACCTGGCATTTTTTCAGTTCTTAGAAAAGCTCATTTCCAATGAGAAGGAAGGGAGCCAAATGCATGTTAAGCAAGTCATAAAGAGAGGTTTTATTATTTCCAGAAGGTTGATAATTTTCTAGGACCTGCAAAGGAAAAGGAAATAACGTTTAGGCATTCTTGCTCACTTGATAGTAGCACAATCAATTTGGATGCAACCAGGTTGTTGCTTTGAAGAATTAGACTTTCTTAAATAAGGACAATATGGGTTTTAAGAAGCTACAAATCTCTGTGCTTTGGAACAGGAGGGTGACATTCTCTTAGTGAAATAAGTTCTGTTATAAATATTTTCTCTTTTCTTCTCCGGATTTCTAATCTAAATCCATACATTATAAACAGAGATCTTCAAAGCTTTAAAAATTGACAGGCTACTGAGAAAAATGAATGGCGTTGAAAGAAAACAGCTCTCTTAATGCAGGTTTGATGAGGTAGGAGCAATGAATCAATAAAGCCAAATTTAAAAGCTTTCTAAACAATGACCATGGCCTACATTTCATCTTCCTGTATATTTGAGGTGTTATTTAATAAGCCCTTTGCTACTTCAAAAGCTATCCATCCAAATAGGATCAAAGGTATTTCTACTAATATATACTATATATGTATGTGTATAATTTCCTTTTAACTGTTGAAAGTATCTTACTTTTTCAGTAAGTATTATGCTCTACTTTCCTTGACTATCACATTCAAAGTAAATTTATGCTACATGGTCAGACACTATTTCTTTATTTTTTTTTCAACTTCACGTCATCATCTAACTCTCAATATTTTATAATAGCTATGTATTTTAAATATAGTACATACTTTTAATTATTTTTTAATTTTCTATGTTTTTCTTTATTATTATTACTTATTACAATTTATTCACTGTGTATCCCAGCTGTAGTCCTTCCCTTATCTCCTTCCAGTTCCAAACTCCTTCCCAATTCCCCCCCATGGCCCTCTCGTAGTGCACTGATAGGGGAGGTCCTCCTCCACTGTTATCTATACCCTTCTCCCCTACTACTATCAGAGAGACCCTAGCCCATCAGGTCTCATCAGGACTGTCTGGATCCTCTTTCTCAGTGGCATATATAGGCCACATTGGCAGAGGTAAGTGATCAAATAGCCAGGGACTGAGTCCATGTCAAAGACAGCCCTTGCTCTCTTACTAGGAAACCCACATGGAGACTGAGCTTCCCATGGGTTACATCAGCGCTTTCCAGGCATGGTTATTGTTTGATTAATCAGTCTCTGCAGGATGCCATGAGCCCAGATTTTTGACTCTGCTGGTCTCCTTGTGGAACGCCTTCACCAGCAGGTCTTTCTGTCTCCTCTTTCTTCTATAAGATTCCCTGAACTCTGCCCAAAGTTTGACTATGAGACTCTCTGAGATTCTACCTTACAGCCATCAAAATGGCTAAGATCAAAAATCAAGGTAAATTTCATGATTTCCTTGTTTTTAATTGCTGAGTAATGTTCATTTGTGGAAATGTACCACAATTTCTGCATCCAGCCCTCCATTGAGGGATATCTGGGTTGTTTCCAGGTTCTGGCTACTACAAATAAAGCTGCACGGACATGGTTGAAAAAATGTCCTTGTTGTGTACTTGAGCCTCTTTTGGATATATGCCTAGTAGTGGTATAGCTGGATCTTGAGGAAGCACTATTCCTAGTTGTCTGAGCAAGCGCCAGAATGATTTATAAAGTGGTTGTACAAGTTACATGCCCACCAGCAAGGGATAAGGGTTCCTCTTTCTCCACAACCTCTCCAGCATGTATTGTCACTTGAGTTTCGATCTTGTCCATTCTGATGGGTGTAAAATGAAATATCAGGGTCATTTTGATTTGCATTTCCCTGATGGCTAAGGATGTTGAGCATTCCTTTAAGTGTTTCTCTGCCATTCTATGTCCTTCTACAGAAACTTCTCTGTTTAGCTCTGTACCCCATTTTTTTAAAATTGGATTACTTGATTTATGCTGTTTAACTTCTTTAGTTCTTTATATATTCTGGATAATAGCCCTCACTCAAATATAGGATTGGTGAAGATCTTTTTCCAGCCTGTAAGTTGTCAATTTTTTCTGATGACAGGGTCTTTTGCTTTACTGAAGCTTTTTAGTTTCGTGAAGTCCCAATTATTGATCGTTGCTCTTAGAGCCTTTGCTGTTGGTATTCTGTTCTGGAAGTTGTCTCCTGAAGCAATGAGGTCTGGACTCATCCCCACTTTTTCTTCTAACCGATTTAGTGTGTCTGGTTTTATGTTGAAGTCTTTGATCCACTTGGATTTTAGTTTTGTACAGGGTGATAAATATGGTTCTATTTTCATTTTTCTGCATGTAGACATCCAGTCGGACCAGCACCATTTGCTGAAATTTGTAGGCAAATGTGGGATCTAGAAAAGATCATCCTAAGTGAGGTATCCCAGAAGCAGAAAGACACACACTGCATATACTCACTTACCAGTGGATATTAGACCTATAAGACAGGATAAACATACTGAAATTTGTACACCTAAAGAAGTTAAACAAGAAGGAGGACCCAGGGTAAGATGACCAATCCTCACTTAGAAAGACAAATGGGATGGGCATTAGAAGAAGGAGAAAACTAGAAGCAGGATAGGAGCCTGCCACAGAGGGCTTCTGAAAGACTCTTCATAGCAGTGTATCAAAGTACTTGCTGACACTCATGGCCAAATTTTGGGCAGAATTCAGGGAATCATATGAAAGAAGAAAGAGTTAGTAAGACCTGGAGAGAACAGGAGCTCTACAAGGACCAAATATATCTGGGCACAGGGGCTTGTCTGAGACTGATTCTCCAACCAGGGACCATGCATGGATATAACCTAGAATCCCTGCTCAGACGTAGCCCATGACAACTCATTATCAGATAGGCTTTCCTTAGTAAGGGGAACAGGGACTGTCTCTGTCATGAACTCTGAGGCTAGCTCTTTGACGACCTCCCCCTCCCACATGGGAGGAGCAGCCTAGCTAGACCACAGAGGCAAACATTGCTGCCAGTCCTGGTGAGATCTGATAAGGTAGGGTCAGATGGAAGGGGAGGAGGACCTCCCTCATCAATGGACTTAGAGAGGGCCAGGGAGGATAGGGAGGGAGGGTGGGATTGGGAAGGAATGAGGGAGGTGGCTACAGATGGGCTACAAAGTAAATAAACTATAATTAATATAAAAATAAAAATTTAGTTAAAAAGACTATGTTGAAGAGATAAGGAGAGAGTGAGCAACTTTGCCTTGTTCCTGATTTCAGTGGGTTGATTTAAGTTTCTCTTCTTAATTCGATGTTGGCTATAGGCTTGCTGTATATTGCTTTTACTATGTTTAAGTATGTGCCTTGTATCTCTGATCTCTCCAAAACTTTAAACATGTATGGGTGCTGAATTTTGTCAAATACTTTTACATCATCTAAAGAGATGATCATATGGTTTCCAGCTATACTACTCCTGGGCATATACCCAAAAGATGTCTCACCATTTAATAAGTACATTTGCTCAACTATATTCATAACAGTTTTATTCGTAATAGCCAGAACATGGAAACAACCCAGACGTTCCTCAGCCAAAGAATGGATACAGAAAGTATGGTATATTTACAAGATGGAATATTACTCAGGATTAAAAATAAAGAAATTATGAATTTTGCAGGCAAATGGTGGGAAGTAGAAAATATCATCCTGAATGAGCTAACACAGAAGTTGAAACACACACACATGTTATATGCTCACTTAAAAGTGGATATTCGCCATATAAAATAGGATAAACCTACTACAATCTGTAATCCTAAAGATGCTAATCAACAAGGAGGACCCTAGGGAAGAGGCTTAATCCTCATTCAGAAAAGCAAACAGGATAGACATCAAAAGTAGGAGAAGATAGCGAACAGGACAGGAGCATTCCACAGTGGACCTCTGAAAGATTCTACCCAGCAGGTTATAGAAGCAGATGCTGAGACTTATAATTTCTATTATTAAGAGTAAAATAAAGTAAACTTCACCCGTTTTAGCACTTTTGCTCTTCATTCATTTTTTATATTTATGGTTAAAAAACTATCTTCATAATGCAAAAATTGCAAACTCTATCATATGCATCTTAAAATATAAATCGCAATGATTTAAGTACATTCACCATCTTCACTAATTGAAATGCGATAGTCTTGTCATTACTTTTGCGATTAGGTCCACAGTCTTTCATCAGAGTCTTGATATTCACTACTTTATGCTGACTTTGTTTTATATTTATTCGAAACAATTTGTTTATCAAAATATTCACAGATGTTCTCCTTGGAGGTCTTTGTTTTCATGTTGCCTGCCTGAGTTCCTTCACCTAATGCTGCCCTGAATGGTCAGTCTATATACTGCGGCCACATAGTGAATCCCACCCTTGCTTCGTCTCTTTCTATCACACTATGCTGTAACTTTCCTCTCATCTGACTGATTGTTCTGTAAGTCACATTATTTACCCTACTTTTTATTGCCTTTCTTTAGCTCCTGAAAATAAGTTCAATCTGAGCAAAGTATTGTAAATATAATGTGCCTGTCTCAGTGCCTAGGATATACATAAAATAATAATAAATTTGTTAAATAAACATTGGAATAATGACTCAATAAATGCATGAATAAACATTTGTTAAGAATATTATATAACAGGAACTCAATGAAAATACCTGATAAAACAGGATCAGATGAATGGGGGGAGGTCCCCCCCTATCAGTGGACTTGGAAAGGGGCACAGTAGTGATGAGGGAGGGAGGGAGGAACTGGGAGGGAATGAGGGTTCGGGGCACGGCTGGGATACAGATTTAATAAAATGTAACTGATAAAAAAAATTAAAAAAAAATTAAAAAAAAAAGAATATAATATTAGTAGCAAGAGTAATGCCATGCAAAGTGGTTCTTCAGGATTTTTGGAATTCATAGAACCAGGATTAGTTTCTTTTTAATCAGACTTCAAGTTCAATAGTTACAGGGCAAAGCAGATACACTCTTGAATGTATATTGGAATATCGACATTCCTAGTTCAATGATGAAAGAATCTACATTAAAATCAATACCTAATGGTTAATACAATTTGCTTGAAGATAAAGTTTCTCTCAGACATTTATTCATGATAAAATACACAGATTCGTCCAGATTTGTAAATTCTTTCTAAGTAAATGAAATTTTAAGTAACTGTTTTAATGTCTCCATAGATTTTTTAGCAATGTATAAAATTACTTGATTTTCTCTGATTAGCTAAAACTTTTATATCATATTCATTTGAGTGATGTCCATTGTGTTTATACTGCTGCTATTTTTATTTCGTGGAACATCTTTGTTGCTCTGCATGAGTTGTTTGTGCCTGGAAGCATGTATGAAGTCTCTGCTGGTGGCAAAAGGAGATAAGCTACTTCCCTGCCAGGTGACCAGATACCTATCTGTGGCCACAACAACCAGACATAAAACACAGCATCAGCAGCAGAGTCTGTGCTTACTACCAAGCCAGAGAAATCAACCAATATTTCAGAGAGCTAAAACAATATTTATTTGAAAAACAGTTTGTGACAAAGAGGACAGGTGTTTGTTTAGATATAAATATTACCAAACAGAAGCTATAAAATATGATAAACCAGTAAGTTCTATCTGGCATAAACATCAGCACTATAGATGTTTAGATTCTAGATTTTTCTGTTTAAGCAGAGAATCTCATGGTTCAGTTTTCAAAAAACAACCAGATAAGTTGATTGAAATCTACTATTTGTGTGTGTGTGTGTGTGTGTCGTTGTGTATGCATGCCAGAGTCCATGAATGAAAATCAGCAGATACCTTGTTAGAAGTTGGTTCTCTATCAGTGGACTTGGAAAGTGGCAGGGAGAAGGTGAGGGAGGGAGAGTGGGATTGGGAGTGAATGAGGGAGGGGGCTACAGTTGGGATACAAAGTAAATAACCTGTGATTAATATAAAAAAATAAAAATTATAAAAACATAAAACACAATGTAATGACATGAAGTGCTTTATACACCCAAAATAAAGACAACATATTTAAAACTTAAAAAAAAAATAAAAAGAAGTTGGTTCTCTCATTACACCAAGCGGATCTTGAGGATCAAACTCAGGCTTGGTTGGTTATTAATGCCTTTACCTGCTGACTTACATCTTCAGCCTAAGCAGATTAGTTTTTGATATCTGTGAGGACACAGACTTTTGTACTTCCATTATTAGTTAATCTGTTTATATTCAGCACCTACATAGCAAATATTAAATTTCAGAGAAGTAAAAGTGTGTAATATTATTAATTTGTAAATAATAATCTGCAACTATAGGAAGGTTTCATTTCTTCATCCTATTCATACAAACATTTGCTAATAGTAAGAATATCTCAAATAGCTCAACAGAGTTCAGAAGGAGCATGATTAGGAGAATTTTTGAGGCTCATCAGCTCCTCTAGTAAAAGTCTTAAAATTTATAATTAACAAAAAATATTATTTATAGTAGAACTTAAAAATCTTACTAAACCTTATTATCTCAGCTTTGCTCACTTCTCTCTTTCTATCTTAACATTATGAAGATTCTCCATAAATTGATGGCATAGTAATAACATGTATGTACCTTAAAAGGAAAAAAAAAACAATTTAGAAAGGCAACTATGACACCTACTATAATCCAAAAACAAATTTACAACAAACGCTAAGGAGTTTGTGGGATAAGAATTTGCATCTGTGGGTTTGTACGAATGCAAGATAATTCACTTAAGGAAGGCAGTTTCCTAGATTACTAACGTGATCTAGTATTTGTTTTCCTCTTATAACCTGTAAACCTACATCTACCCAAGGACCTGCACATGGATGTCAAAGCAGTTTCATTTGTAGTTGCTAACTATTAGAAGCAACCAAATATACTGCAGTAGATTGCATGCATAAATGAAGGGTGAAATATTATTCTATGCCTAAAATGCTCTTGAACACTCCCAAAAGATTCTCTCTGGAAGTGTTTTATTACATATAATTTCAAATATATGAAATTTTAGAAAAGGCAAGCCTATGGGATACAGTAAACATCATCAGTGATTGCTGATGGGTTAAAAGTAGAGAGAAATGAATAATGGTATGGAAGTATTCTGCAGTTCATTGTCTGGACATGCCACCTTCATAGGTTAAGGCCTTAAAATGAGCAGTAGCAAGAATAATACCCATTATAAACCATAAACCTTAGATAATGATACTATCTTAGCACATTTTCATTAGAAGAGCTAAGTATATCGCTTGTACAGAACACAGGTAGTGAACAAAGCTATGCATGTGAGCAAGCATAATGATTTATAGGACCTCTGTACATGTTGTCCGTTTATTATAAATAATAGCTTTAATTTTTTATATTATGATAGAACTTCCATCTTCCATTTCTCCACCCCAAACTCTCCCAGGTACTTCCTTTCCTCAAAGTCATGTCCTCTCTTTCTTTAACTCTTGTTCCATATGTAAGCATATGTTTGAGTGTGTGAATATGTGTGTGTGTGTGTGTGTGCGTGCGTGTTTAAGTATTGAATGCAACCTGTTTCATCCCTAACAGAAACTATAGTTAACTGGAGTTCTTTGAATGCTCATGAGCTGTCTCCCTTCCAAGTTAGCATGTCTATTGGTATAGATGCTTTCAGGTAATGCTTAGGTAGCAATGTTGAGAAGAATTCATGCATGTAGCTTCTGACATTTCCAGGAGACACAATATCACGTAAAACTTTCTGTTCCTATGGCTCTTACAGTTTCTACTCTTTCTTCTCCGATGGTATTAGAACATTAGGTAAAGGAATTGTTATTCAGCTTTATTTTGTTGTTTTTTGCTTTTCTTTTCTGTAAATTTTAATGGTGGAGAAGTTTTATTATAAATGTGTAGAAGAGCATAACCACAGGCAGAAACATAGGGGAGAGTCCATATGGGAGAGTGAATGTGGCCCTGAGCCTTGTGAGGATAGGGGGAAGAAAAGGAAGAGGGGAGAGAAAGGAATCAGGAGCAGTATCCAAAAGGACCAAAGGTACAAAGAGGCCATGTAACCAAAATGGCCGGAATATATAGGGAAGAGCAGCCCATGCCCTAGGCTGGAGTGTTCAGAGTAGGGGCACGGTATGCCAGCCAAAAAGGCCCTGTAACAGGTAGGGACTGAGAGGTGCTAGGAGGTCCTGGCAGCAGGCCCCCTTGTCTATGTTAAATGGGCATGGCAGCCATATGTCCTAGGATTGAAACCTACGACCCTAGCCTTTTCCTCGATAATAAGTGAATGATAGGAGATGTGTCATTTCCTCTATGTCTACTACTTGCTGACATTGGGGCATTATTGTTGCAAGAGGGGGCAAGGAAGCTGGAATGATGACTCTCTTAGTTAGGGTTTGATTGCTGTGAAGAGACAACATTGCAACTTTTATAAAAGAAAACATTTACTTTGGGGCTGGCTTACAGTTCAAAAATTCAATCCATTATCATCATGGTGGCAACTGTGGCCTCCTGCAGGCAGACTTGGCCAGTACTGAGATAAGATTTTGCCAGATTACATACTGGTGTAGCAGAAGAGAAGCACAGCAGGGTACAGGAGCTAGAGCAGTGCCCACACGGAGAGCAGAGCAGGCCAGAGCCCACAGAGATGAGCGCAGCAGTCAGAAAGCAGGTAGAGGAAAGCAAGAGCAGAAAAATAAGACCTCATAATTTGCAGTTAAGATTTGTGGGGTGGTAAAACTCAGCAAAAGCAAATGACCCATTTATACTCAGCAGCTTGGTTCAGAGTAACAAAAGTTCCTTGGGGACAGAACTCATTTAGGCCATTCTTGGCTTTTGGCACTAGATTGGAAAAATAAAAAAGAATGAAAGAAAAAGGATAACGAATATGACTGTTCCTACCTGTGGTGGGGAAGGTTTATGATAGAGGTGTGGGAGAGCATAGCAGGAGGCAGGGACAACTCGGAAGGCCCGGGATGGACACGATATTCACTTTAGATGTAATGAAAAAAATATCTCTGAATCTAAAGATTTCTAATAAGCATTTCAGGTATAGTTTCTTCTAAATAACACACTAGAACAGTTTAGCAAATGAACACTGTTTTATACGATAGAACAGAGACGATATTATCTGTAGTAAAATTAGTTATTTCATTCTATTATTTTTTTCAGCAAAATATATTGAATTGTGGTTAAATAGATAAAATATGTGTAATTCAGAAATATATATTTATTTGTAATATGTATGGAGCGTAAATGAACATCAGGAACATATACAGACTCTTAAAGAATAGGGAGAGTCACCATTCAGATTTGAATGTATCCCTAAATATCTGCTTCTCTTTTTGCACCACTTATTCCTATATGCATATCACAATGTAATTAATATTTATATTTTACATTTCAAAATTTTCTTAATTATACTTTCCATCCCTAGATTGAATTAAAAAGTTGTTTTGCTTGCCTCTGCATTTTCATGTTAGAAAAATAACATATTAAAATATTTTGTAGAATTTTTTTAAAGCTGAAAGATTTCTATTTTTAATTTATATAAGGAAATATTTTAAAAGCAGTCCTCTTAAATTTTGTTAGTTTCCTAACTTAAGCTCTCTAACTTCTGGCAACCATGAATTTATATTTATTTTTCTCTTATTTCTTTTTTCATTTAAAATGTATTTGGTTTAGGGGAAAAACATAGATTTCGCCAGTAGTTAAAAGTATTCATAAAACTGACCTGGGTCTTAAGAACAATAACATTCTATTTCATAAAGAAAATATGTTTCATGTTTACGACTCATTAAATTCCTACAATACCTGTTAAAACCAGGCCAAGATGGTAGCACGTGTGTTCCCTGGAGTGGGTAGATTTCTCTATGATATTGAAATGAATGGGTGGTTCACTACAATCATCACTAACATCAAAGTCATGAATAACTATTCATGTGCTGGGATTAAACTTCTGCTGATGCTGTAGCTAATAACACTCACAAGGAGACAAGCAAATGAAGAACTGAACAGTTTTCAGATAGAATAGAAACCCCCCAAGGCTTCTTTCTTTCCCTTTTGCAAGAAGACATGGGTCAGGGAGGGGAAGAAAAAGAGGCCTAAAAAAATTAGTAAAACCTACATATTCCTAGAGAACTCTTTGGGTACCAAGGGCTTCTAAGAAGTACCATGAAAATAAAGAAATTAAAATACCATGGGGTTCAGGCATAGCTGTTTTTTTTGTTTTGTTTTGTTTTGTTATATTTTTTTGTTTTCATTTTTTTTTGGAGGGTTAAGAAAAATAAAAGATTCAACCTAGAGACATAAAAATGTGAGGTAAAAAGACTTTATTTTTCAAAATTTCCCAATAACCCATAAAACATGTAATCTCACATTTTTCTTGAAAAAAATAAATTTATGGCTAGAAGAAAGAAAGTTCTTTGGCATCTCCTCCTCTTCTAGGTGAAAGGGGCTGTATGCTGTAAGATCATTTTCTACTTGTGGTGAACTCATTCATTGTGTAAGTAGAAGCTTCTTTGATATTCATTCCATATAACGAATGCCCCAGTGATCCTGAATTAGGAAGAGTTACACTGGATACCATGAATTATTCAGAGGACACTCTAGAGAGCTGAGGAATGCATCTTTAATACTAAAATCTGATTGCACTACATGTGCATCCTTTTTCTATACGTATGTGCCCAATATTTCAGCTTTAACAAAATAATATTTTCTCATTAAAAACTATCTTAAAAACCGAAGACTTCGCTGATTTCCAAAGACAATTATTTTTTAATGCAATTACTAACATGAGCCTTGTGTTTTTTTCTCTCAAATTTAATGTGCATCATATTTCTAATAATATGTAACAAATATGATCCCTATTTTCAAATTTATATATGCCTGGAAGTTCTGAAGGCCAGAACAGTTTGGCACGTTGACATGAAAACAACAAATTTCAAAGTTTTTTTTTTTATTTTTTTTTAACATTCTACATTTCTGTTGTTTAGAAAATATTCGGCTATACAGCCCATGGTGATGCATGCCTGTAACCCCAGAACTGGTGTGGTCCAGGATGACTATCCTGAGTTCCCTGCTCACCTGTGCTCCATAAATCTTGCCTTTAAAACAACAACAGAATATATAGTTAATTAATTTTTTTCTTTGGAGAGATAGGTTACTCATTTTAGCTGTTTCATTGTTATTAACGGTTAGATGTATTTTAATCCGGCTGAGGACCAGAATGCTTGTTGTACATCTTCATGTAAACACAGCACAGCATCCAGCACACGCCTTGTTGTCGTTGAACTATTTGGCTTGCTTTGGCTTCTAGAAGCCAAACCTTACTTTCTAGACAAATGCAGCAAAGGCGGTAGATAAGGAATGAACTGCGGTGAAATATGACAATGTGGATGGCCTAAAGTGACCAGGAAATACCAAAGTGCATGCCAATCATTCCAGGCATGTAATGATACCTCAAAGGCAGATACACACAGCTTGTGCTTAAGATTCCCCTCATTAGAGCCTGGTATGATGAGCACAGGCCTAACCTTGTGCGGGGCAATATGAGTTACAGATTTAGTTACAGAACATCCTGGTATGAAAGGATGTTTAATATACCTTGGTTTCACTGAACTTCAGACTTTCAGAAACCTCTTGTCACCCTTTCACAATGGATGCTGAGACTTGTGGTCAGGGGTTATGATCTAGATGACCCGTACGTGGCCCGAGAAGTTCATCCATATTTATTCTCAGCACTTTGATAAGTTTGTGCTTACACTTTAACAACCCTCTACTATACATATAAATCTCTGATGAGGTCTCACATAGAATTTTTTTGTGTTCTTTCAAGTCTTCTTGAAAATACATGTGGTTCTATGAAGATTCACACAAATATCTCTCAGGGTGCTGTATGACACACACTCCAAAAGCGATCCCCAAATTTTTCTGTTTCTTGAAGTATCTTGTTCTCAGTTTAAAAAATGCAGAATATCTACAAAAGTAAGGGCAGCAGAGCTGAAAAAAAAAAAAAAAGAAGCTGGACATTGTTTCACCAGTTATTAGCTGAGACATTGCTATGCACATGCAATGCTAAGCCTGTGGTTTTAAAACACTTAAGGACATTGGACGGCTTAGACTACAGAGTGAGAATATACTTCAAAACAGATAGAGCAACAATAAAGAATTTCTTACAATAGGGAACGATCCTTTATCGACACAAATTGAGCTAAAAACAAACCCAGCTGGTGTGACACCATACACATATGAGTTTTAAAATAACTTCCAAATGCTGGAAAACATGCATGCCATATTTTCCTCTTAATATGTTTTTTAAACATATGAAATAGATAATAAAAAGTTATATAGAAGTAAAACGGCCTATTTTTAATTTTAAATTAAATTATGCAAAAAAATTATGCTATATCAACAATCATTTAAGAAGCTTTATTTGCAGTGGATGATAATTAACACCGAGAATGACACGGGGCCAAGATGTCAAGAAAAAGAAACTCTACACCGCTCAGGCCTAAACAGTACTGCTATTTCACAGACCCTCCTTCCAAGTCTCATGGGTCATTTTGGAAGAGGGTTCAGAAAGACCATAAGGGCCAAAGGTAGTAGATGAG
>REGO01001264.1:116673-126759 GCA_010120015.1 Rhombomys opimus
TGTCAGGCCACAGAGGAGGGCTTTGCAGCCAGTCCTGAAGATACCTGATAAAACAGGATCAGATGAATGGGGAGGAGGTCCCCCCCTATCAGTGGACTTGGAAAGGGGCATGGTGGAGATGAGGGAGAGAGGGAGGGACTGGGAGGGAATGAGGGAGCGGGACATGGCTGGGACACAGAGTTAATAAAATGTAACTGATAAGAAAAAAATAAAATTCAAAAAAAAATAAAATAATTAAAAAAAAGTAACTTTATTTGGTCAGGCATGGTGGTGCAGGCCTTTAATCCCAGTACTTAGAAAGCAGAGGCAGGAGGAACTTTGTGAGTTTGAGGCCAGCCTAGTCTACATAGTGAGTTCCAGGACAATCAGGACTATGTTGAGAGACCTGGTCATAAACAAATACCCAAACCCAAACCCAAATTGTGTGTGTGTGTGTGTGTGTGTGTGTGTGTGTGTGTGTGTGTTTATGTATGTGTTTATGTGTATGTGTGTGTACCCATGTATGGGTATGATTACATACATGCTATGACATACATGTGGAGGTCATAGAACAACCTGTAGAAATCCTATCCTTCCTGGGGATTGCACTCAGGTCATCAGGCTTACTACTGACCCCTCTCTCTGGCCTCAAGCACATTTCTTAAAGATCTGAGGAAATATTCACTAAGGGATGATTCTCTTACCAAAGAGGAAAATATGTGAGCTTTTGTAGATAAAAAATAATGCTTATCAATAGCCCTATAATTATTATATCAGTATTATCTAACCCGCTATGATAATCAATGCACCAACCCTTGATACATTTTACAATAGCCTTATTTCACCTGGGGCAAAGTACACCTAAACTACCTTTCCTTCCCAAGCCCCCACCCCACATCAACTGCTCTAATAATTTCTATCTGGGCTACTTCCCACCCATAATTCCAAATGCCTGTTAATGTTTTCCTCCATCCATGCCAATCTGGCCATGTGCTTCTTTCTATGCTAACCCATCGAGGCTCTCTTCCTTCCTCTTCTGGCACCTGTCTCTCTTTATCAAGATCCTTTTGTCCCCAAAACTCATGAACCTTTGCCACACCTACCCCAGTTCTTCCCTGACCAGACATAGACCTCTTTTTGGTCAACCAGAATTGCAAGGTTATACAACAATACTTGGGGTATATGATAGTTTGCTTATAAGAGAGAGCAAGCAGACCTCAGGGAGCAAAGTAATTGACAAACAAATAATAAGAATCAGACCATGCTATTACAGCGAGGGCAGCACCTTTGGGTTTATAAGACATGAGAAGGTGATCTTGTCATGGGAGAATACTGCTAAGCAGTCTGTTGTGTGTAGCTTTTTGTGTTAACTAAGCTTTATTCTCTATACCTATACTGCTATTCTGTTGTCTCCTTCACTCTATACCTTTCTGTTGATTCTCACCTAAAGAAGTCAGAATAAATTTAAAATGATTACCCTGAGAGGTCCTAAGACTTCAGAAAAGAGGGAGGTGATAGGTGTGGCCTGAAAGGAGTAAAGAAATAATGATAAGGGATAGAAGGGGATGAAATGAGCAGAAATGAGAAAAAGATGTGTGTGTGTGTGGGGGGGGTCTGGAAGGCCTAGTAAGTGGGTGCCTAGTTTTCTATCCTGGAGTTCCTTCAGCAGAACAGCTATACCTTATCAATATTATCAATTTGAACATTATCATTGCAAATAATATTTCACTTTCCCCCTTTCCTCAAATCATTGATAGACTAGGGAATACCTCTGAACAAGAGTACTTGCCAAGCATGTATGAGGCCCTAGGTTCAATTCCAGTACCATAAAAAGTTAAACAGCTTTTTTTCCCTCTAAAAACCATTGGCATGCACTTCATTGGTAGCTTGCTTTTTTGTTTTGTTTTTGTTTTTATCAAGACAAGGTTTCTCTGTGTAGCTTAGGTTGTCCTGGACTCTCTATGTTGATTAGGATGGCATCAAACTCACAGAGATCTGCCTGCCTCTGCCTCCCCAGTTCTAGGATGAAAGGTGTGTACAACCTCATCTGTAGCTCTAATAGGTAGTTGAATAGTTTTTTTATTCAATTTTAATTTTATATTAATTACAGTTTATTCACTTTGTGTCCCACCTGTAGCTCCCTCCCTCATTCTCTCCCAATCCTATCCTCCCTCCTTCATCTCTTCCCTGCCCCTTTCCTAGTCTACTGATATGGGAAGTCCTCCTCCCCTTGCATCTGACCCTAGCTTATCAGGTGTCCTCAGGACTGGCTGCATTGTCCTCCTCTGTGGCTTGGCAAGCCTGCTCCACTCCCCCAGGGGGTGGAGAGTGGTTGAAGAGCCAGCCATTGAGTTCATATTTCTTAAATACAAAAAGCACATCTCTTAAATTCTCTTAACAGTTGCTCTGCGGGTATTTTGAAATAAAATAAAATCATGTGAAATATTGGGAGCAGGGTAATAAAGTCCTATCTTCTAATTTTGAAAGAATCAGTAAGTATAACCATGGTTTCTAGCCTCAGATTCACTGTTCTGTCTTAAAGTAACAGCAACTTGCTTTTTCTAGGTCATAATATATTTAGATGTATGTGATGGCTATTTGTTGGCTCTCAACTTGACTATATCTGGAATAAAATAGAAGGCACAACTGTGGTTCAGATTACTTTGGGGGAAGTTTCCTTTTCTTTTTTATTTAATTTTATTTATATATTATTAATTACAGTTTATTCACTTTGTATCTCCATTGCACCCTCTCCCTTGTCTCCTCTCAGTCCCACCCACTCTCTCTCTTCTCCCCATATGCCCTTTCCCTAGTCCCCTGATAAAGGAGGACCTCCTCCCCTTATAGCTTATAAAATTTCATCAAGGCTGGCTGCATCATCTTCCTCTGTGGCCTGGCAAGACTGCAACCCCAGGGGGAGGTGATCAAAGAGCCTGTCAACTGAGTTCATGTTAGGGATAACCCCTGTACTCCTTACTAGGGAACCCACTTGGGAACTGAGCAGTCAATGGGCTTCCATTGAACAGGGGGTCTAGGTCCTCTCAATGCATGGTCCTTACTTAGAGTACCAGTCTCTGCAGAAACCACCTCCCCTTTGGGCCCAGTGTTTTGGCTCTGTTGTTCTTCTTGTGGAGTTCCTGTCCCTTCCAGGTTTTTCCATCTCCCTCTTCTTCCATAAGGATTCTGGTCATTTGCCCAAAGTTTGGCTATGAGTCTCAGTATCTTCTTCTATACCCTGGTGGGTAGAGTCTTTTGGAGGTTCTCTGTGGAATGACACACTAAATCTGTTACAAGAAATAAGTGGGGATGAGTCTTGACCTCATTGGCACAGGAGATAACTTCCTGAACAGAACACCAACAGCACAGGCTCTAAGATCAACAATTAATATATGGGACCTCATGAAACTGAAAAGCTTCTGTAAAGCAAAGGAAACTGTCGTCAGAAAAAAATTACAACCTACAGACTGGGAAAAGATCTTCACCAGCCCTCCATCTGTAAGAGGGCTATTTTCCAGAAGTGAAAAAGTTAAACAGCAACAAACCAAGAAATCCAATTAAAAAATGGGGTTCAGAGCTAAACAGAATTCTCAACAGAGGAATATGGAATGGTAGAGAAACACTTAAAGAAATGTGATCCGGATCTTGAGACAGAAAAACAACATTCCTTTTATCTGTACCTTGAGGAAGGAAGACACAGGCTTTTGATCCAGCTGTTGAAGCATGGTGGCATATGCTTTTAATCCAGTTCTTGAGCTAAGAAGGCACACCTTTAATTTGGAACTACCTTCTGCTGGATTCCTATATAAGGACCATGGAAGAAGAAAGGGTTGGTGTTATTTTGTTTTGTTTTTGTTTTTGTTTTCCTGATTTCCCTTCAGCTTTTTAGCACATCTATTCCTTCACGGGCAGCAGAGACTACTTCTTCAGGATTCCAGCATATACTGAAGACCAGCCAAGAAACCCAACCTAGTACACGTACTAATTATTAGATTCTTGCACTTTGCATTCACAGCTAACTATCATTGGATTAGCTGGAGTATAGCCTGTAAATCATTCCAATAAATTTCCATCTGCCTATCTATCTATCTGTCTATCTGTCTGTCTGTCTATCTATCTATTGATCAATTGATCTATCTATCTACAGATTTATCTATTTATCTACCGATCTATCTATCTGTAGAGAGTGTATATAAAGAGAAATTCATTCCATAAATTCTATGAGAAAGAATCATTCTTTAATTCTGTGACTAGAAAAGCTTGACTAGTACAATGCATATTAGATATTGAGCAAATATACCTAATAATATACCTCCCTGAGAAATAAGGTGTGTTTGTGGCACATTTCTGTTTATATAAAGGTCCACTTGAATCTTCAAAAATGTTAAATATAGGTTGTATGTGAGTTAAGGCACAAGGATTATGTCCTTAATTTCTAAGGACCAGTATTTAAATTCTGAATTGATTTAGAAATCTCAGATATCTCTACAATCACTTTAGACAGCAGTCTTCATCAAGTAGTAACAGAGTTAATAAGTACATTATAAAAAGAAGACCACACCTAAAAACTCAGTGAGATGTACTTTTGTTCTTCACCATCTTTCAGTACTTCATAATTTGTGTCTAATGTTTTCTTGGTGAATACTTATGGCTTGTTTGAAATTGACTTCCTCTACTCAATAGTTGTAGTTGCTTTACTCGAATTGTTACCCTTTCAGATGTTCTTATTTAATTTACTTCTGAGTAGGAGCACTGTTTATCAGTGGTTCTCCTACACCATGGCAATTCTGTTAGGGAAATGCTTTTCTCTAAAGGTTTTATGTTTAATGACTACAACTACTTGCTAAAATATGTGTGACTTAGTTTTCAAAGTATTCTCTGCTGTGCATAAATGCAAATTATTTTGGTTTGCTTTGTATATTTTTTGTAAAGAATTGAATTGGCATTTTATTGATATTTCATTTACTTTGTAGATTGTTTCTGGTAGAATGGTCGTTTTCTTTTCCATCTTTCCTTTTATTTAATTTTTCTCGCATACAGTACATCTTGACTGCAGGTCCTCTTTCCCCACTATTTGCAACCCCACCTACCCTCTAACTAGATCCACTCCTCCTCCCTTTCCCTTTAGAAAGAAGCAGAATTTTAGATATGAAATTTATAATGAGTCTAGACACAAACCCTTATATCAGAACTGAGCAAGTCAACCAAGTAGGAGGAAAAGGGTAAAAATAGCATACAACAGAGTTAGCGGCACTCCCACTGTTTGGAATCCCACAAACACACCAAGCTAATGAACATAACATATTTGCAGAGGAGTTAGTGCATGCCCATGAAGGTTCCATGGTTGTTGCATAAGTCTGTGATCGTCTATGAGCCCTGATTAGTTGATTCTGTGGTCCGTGTTCTCCTAGTATTCTGAACTCCTATGGCTCTTACAAATCCCCCTCTTTTTCGATACCCCAAGCTCCAAGAAGAGAGAACCAGTGGAAATTTCCAGGTTTGGTTTCTCTCTCTCCCTGACATTTGACTGTGGAGCTATATCTGCTCCAATCAGCTGCCCCTCTGATGATAATTGAGCTAAGCTCTGATCTATGAATATAATTAATAATCATTTTATTGATTTTTGTTTTCTAATCTAGGTCCCTGGTTTACCAGCCTCTATTTCCTGGTCGTCCAGTTAGTGTCACATATGGGCTACCTATCACAGAATGGACCTCGAATTAGACCACTTGTTAGGTGTTCACCCTCACAAGTTCTGCACCTCCATAGCTCAAACACATTCGAGTGGCCAGATAGACGGCAAGTTGAAGGTTTTGTGGCTGGGTTGGTGTCCCAATCCCTTCACTGAAAATTGCCTGGTTACAGAAATTGCTCTGTTCAGTCTCCATACCCTACATTCCTAGAAGTCCTGTCTAGGCTCACCCTCCTTTAATCCCTGGAGTTTCTATCATGCTAGGTTTCCACATAGTCCCCAAATGTGCTCCAATTACAATTGTCTTTCTTCATACTCCCCACTTCATTCCTTCGCCAAACAGCTGATCCTTCCTGCCCCAAGTTTACCCACAATATCTATTATATTCCCTTTTTCCAAGGAGATCCATGTGTCCTCAATAAGGACATCAGTTTTACTTGGGCTTTTTGCGTCTGTGGATTGTCACATTATTATCATGTATTTTACAGCTAATATCCACTCATAACTAGGTAAATATAATGTTTTATTTTTCTTTTAGGTTCTTAGTTGCCTCAGTATGAATGATGAATTTTTCTAGTTCCATCTATTTGCCTGTATATTTCATTATATTTTTAACCTCTGAGTAATAATCTATTGTAATACATCAAAATGTACCATATTTTTATCGATTCTTAGTTTATGAGACATCTACATCTATGTTTCTGGAAATTCTGAATAAAGTCCTTATGAACAGAGTTGACCAAATGTCTTTGTGATTGTATGGATGGAGGATCCTTTGGGTATATGCCCTAGAGGGGTATATCTGGGTCTAGAGATAGATAAATTCCCAGTTTTCTGTGGAGTCATCATATTGATATGCATAGTGGTTGTACAAGTTTTGGCTCCCACCAACAACAAAGGAGTTTTTCCCTTCCTTCATAGCTTTGTGAGCATGAGCTATCTCTTGTGTTATTGAACTTAACCATTCTGACAGGTGGAAGATATAAACACAAAGTAGTTTTGATATGCATTTCCATGGCATATCATATTCTAAGGATGTTGAACATTTCACTTAGTATTTCTCAGCCATTTAAGATTCCTCTACTGAGAATTCCCTGTCCATATCTGTACTCCATTTTTGAAAACTGATTTATTGTGTATCACAATTTATTAACTTTGTATCCCAGCTGAAGGCCCCTTCCTCATCTCCTTCCAATCACACCCACCCTCCCTCTTCTCCCACTATGTCCTTCCTCTAGTCCACTGATAAGGGAGATCCTCCTCCCCTTCTATCTGACCTTAGTCTATCAGGTCTCATCAGGACTCGCTTCACTCTCTTTCTCTGTGGCCTGGCAAGGCTGCACTCCTCAGGGAGAGGTGATCAATCAGCTAGCCACTGAGTTCATGTCAGAGAAAACCCCTGTTCCTCTTACTAGGGCACCTACATGGAGAATGAGCTGCCTATCTGCTATATCTCACATTTGCTAAACCATGTTCTTAGCAGCTTTATTCGTATTAACCAAAATCTGGAAACAACCTTGATGTTCTTCAACTGAGGAATGGATACAGAAATTATGGTATATGTACACAATTGAATACTACTCAGCAATTAAAAACAAGGAAATCATGAAATCTGCAGGCAAAGAGATGGAACTAGAAAAAATCATCCTGAGTGAGGTAACCAAGAAGGAAAGACACACATGGTATATACTACTTATTAGTGGATATTAGACTTATAACATAAGATAAATATACTAAAATCTATAGTCCTAAAGAAGGTAAACAACAAGAAGGACCCTATGGAAGATGCTCAATCCTCATTCAGAAGGACAAACAGGATAGATATCAGAAGCGGAGAAGACAGTAAACAGGCAGGAGCCTACCACAGAGGGCCTCTGAAAGACTCTACCCAACAGGGTAGCAAAGCAGATGCTGAGAGTTAGCCAAACTTTGGGCAGAGTGCAGGGAATCTAATGGAAGAAGGGAGAGATAGAAAGGTCTGAAGGGGATAGGAGCTCCACAAGGAGAACAACAGAGCCAAAAACCTGGACCCAGAGGGGCCTGCAGAGACTGATGCTGCAACTAAGGACCATGCATGGAGAAGACCTACATCCCTGCTCAGATGTAGTACATAGGTATCCCAGTCGCCATGTGTACTCCATTTTTAATTAGAAATTCCAGAACTATCACTATCCCTGTTTTCAAGTTGTACCACAAAGCTATAGTCATAAAGCCTGCATGATACTGGCAAAGAAACAGATACAGTGGAATCAATTTGAAGAAACACAATAAATCCAGATACCTATGAACACCTAGATTTTTAAGGTAAAGCCAGAAGGACACACCAGAATAATGAAAGCATATTCCACAAATGGTGCTGGTCTAACTGGATTTCTGCATGTAGAAGACTAAAAATAGATCCATTTTTTATCACCTGCATAAAACTCAAGTCCAAATAGAATGCAACATAAAACCAATAACATTGAGCCTGGTTGAAAAGAAAATGGGGAGCAGTCCTGAAGGAATTGGTATAGGAGACAAATTCTGTAAAGCAAAGGATACCGTCCTCAAAACAAAATGACTGCCTACAGACTGGGAAAGAATCTTCACCAACCCTCTATCTGACAGAGGGCTAATATCCAGTATATATAAAGAACTAAAGAAGTTGAAAAGCAACAAATCAAGTAATACAATTAAAAAATGGGGAACAGAGCTAAACAGAGAATTCGCAATAGAGGAATATCAAATGGCAGAGAAACACTTAAAGAAATGTTCAACATCATTAGCCATCAGGGAAATGCAAATCAAAACGACTCTGAGATTTCACCTGACACCCACCAGAATTGCCAAGATCAAAACCTCAAGTGACAACACATGCTGGAGAGGGTGTGGAAAAAGGGGAACCTTCCTCCACTGCTGGTGGGAATTTAAACTGGTACAACCACTCTGAAAATCAATCTGGCGCTTTCTCAGACAACAAGAAATAGGGCTTCCTCAAGATCCAGCTATACCACTCCTAGGCATATATACAAAAGAGGCTCAAGTACACAATAAGGACATTTGCTCAACCATGTTTGTAGCAGTTTTATGTGTAATAGCCAGAAGCTGGAAACAACCCAGATGCCCCTCAGCTAAAGAATGGATACAGAAATTGTGGTACATATACACAATGGAATACTACTCAGCAATTAAAAACAAGGAAATCAAGAAATCTGCAGGTAAATGGTGGGATCTGGAAAGGATCATCCTGAGTGAGCTGTCCCAGAAGCATAAAGACACACATGGTATATACAGGATAAACCTACTAAAATCTGTACACCTAAAGAAACTAATCAAGAGGGAAGACTCTGGCTAAAATGCTCAATCCACACTCCGAAAGGCAAAGAGGATGGACACCAGAAAAAGAAGAAAACAGGAAACAAGTTAGGAGCCTCCCACAGAGGGCCTCTGAAAGGCTCTGCCGTGCAGACTATCAAAGAAGATGTTGAGACTTATGGCCAAACTTTGTGCAGAATGCAGGGAATCTCATGAAAGAACTGGGAAATAATAGTAAGATCTGGAGAGGACAGGAGGTCCACAAGGAGAGCAACCAAAAAATTTGAGCACAGGGGTCTTCCCAGAGACTCATACTCCAAGTGCCATGCATGGAGATAACCTAGAACCCCTGCACAGATGTAGCCCATGGCAGTTCAGTGTCCAAGTGGGTTCCATAGTAATGGGAACAGGGACTGCTTCTGACATAAACTGATTGGCCTGCTCTTTGATCACCTCCAACTGAGGGGGGAGCAGCCTTATCAGGCCACAGAGGAAGACAATGCAGCCACTCCTGATGAGACTAGGACCAGAAGGAAGAAAAAAAAACCTCCCCTACCAGTGGACTTGAGGAGGGGAGTGTGTGGAGGAGGGGGAGGAAGGGACAGATTGGGAGGGGAGGAAGGGAACTAGAGGGGGGATACAAAGTAAATAAAGTGTAATTTAATATAAAAAAGAATTACCCACCCATAATAATTTATGTAATCTTTAAAATTTAATATCCTTGATTTACCATGAACTATACAGACATGTGGCCATTTGACTAAAAATCCTATTAATTAGTTTTATTTTTATTGACATACTGTGTTTTCAAATGAACTCAAAATTACTTTAAAAGTAATTCTGTATTTACTCAGTTATTTTTCAATACACAGCATGATAGAGCACATACTTCATTGGCATAATGTAACAATATTATAAATCAGTCTTTTCTTTTGAGTCCCATTTTTCTGTGGTTCCTATCTATGATCCAGTATTATTCAACAAACTGTGTTTTGTTCTTTAAAACCCTATTTATTTTATTCATCTGTACCTTTGCAGTATGAATGTCTCTACCTAGAAGAACTTTGTAATGATCAAACTAAGATGTGTACAATAAAATGTTAAAGTCTCCAACTTAGTTTTTT
>REGO01001264.1:128074-142092 GCA_010120015.1 Rhombomys opimus
GCTGTAGATCACAGGGTTTGGAGCTGAGTTAATGAATATCTTTTTCTACTGGTAGCATGCACAGTGCTTTCCAGTACCATGACTGCTGATCATGAGCATCTAGATAAGAACAAGTTCAATTTCTCTGTCTTCCATGAAATATATAAGTGTAGTCTGCAGCAATAGGCCAGTGCCACCTATTTGTGGAGAGCAACCAATAGCCCTTGGCAGGAGCCTATTTGGAGGTTTCCTTGGAGCTCTTTGATCAATGAAGCAAATATATGTAACCCATTCCTGGCTTTGAATATTTCACTTGGTTGTGTGAAATAATATACTCTGGGTGTTGTCTCTCCCATTATTTGGTGACTCTGTTTAGATACTTTTCATATATGTAGACATTTTAGGGGGACTGCCCAGTAGCAGATTTCCACAGAGCCCTACAAATTGTCCTAGTGTTAACTGTTTCACCCACATTCTCTCCCATCTAAACTGTTCCATTGGCCTCCGCATTTGGTCCCCCTACTACAGTCCCTCCTCTGTCTATCTGTAATCCTTGGGAGGCCGTCTAATCCTGCCAGATCTTTCCTAGTTTCTTAAGTTCTGTGGCTATGTGGATTGTACTATGCCTATCATATGCTTAAAAGTTAACACCCACACCTAAGAGAAAACATATGATATTTTTAATTTTGTGATCTGGGTTACCTCACTTGAGATCGATTATTCTAGGCCCATCCAATTGCCTGCAAAAATCACAATTTTATGTATAACAGTTAAATAATAT
The DNA here is from genome assembly GCA_010120015.1 of Rhombomys opimus. Taxonomy (NCBI): domain Eukaryota; kingdom Metazoa; phylum Chordata; class Mammalia; order Rodentia; family Muridae; genus Rhombomys; species Rhombomys opimus. The sequence goes on from REGO01001264.1 coordinate 128,835, forward strand.
CCCATTCTGTAGATCTTTGCATAGTTTCTTTATCCGTTCATGAGTTGATGGACACCTAAACTGTTGCCCAGTTCTGGTTATTTGAAATAGAGCAGGAATGGATATCAATGAATAACTGTCCCTGTAATAGAATGTGAATTTTTTTTTTGTTATATGCCCTAAAATGATATAGGGAAATACTGAGGAAAACATAGAGGAACCACCACACTCATTTCTCTAGTATTTGCACAAATTTTCTGCCTTACCAGCAACGAATATGTGTTCTCCTCGCCCATATCCTTGCCAGCACATGTTATTCATATTCACCATTCTGACTACGTTAAAATGAAGTCTCAAACTAGGTTTAATTTGAATTTTCCTAATGACTAAGTGTGTTCTGGTGAGGCAGCTCTGCCAGAGGGAAGTGATCAAAGAGCAAGCAACAGAGCACATGTCAGAGACAGTCTCCTTTTGGAAGAAGCATTGTTTGCTTCTTTCTTCAATCTCTACTCTACATTTATCCCCGCACATTTAGGAAGGAGGGTAATTTCTGAGTCAAGGTTTTTGTGGGTAGGTTGCTACTTCCCTCCCTCCACTAGGAGACTGGACTTGTTAGAAGGTTGCCTCTCAGTCTGCATAACCACTCTTGCTAGGAGGTACCTCAGTTTTCATTAGGTTATTTTCCTGATATTCAGTTTCTTGTTTTCTGTTTTTTTTAGTTCTTTATATATTTTAGATAATAGCCATCTATTTTATGTGTAATCAGAAAAGAATTTTACTCATTCTGTAGGTTGATACTTTATACAAATGATGAGAGCCTTTGCCAAAAACAACATCTCAGTTTTATGAGATCCAGGGTATTAATTGTTGCCCTGAGTGTTTGTGTTATTAAACTCAAGTTCAGAAATGTTTCCTGTGCCATCCACATTTAAACTTGTCACTTACTTCATGAGGAATTTTATTTGTTTCTGTATCTACTCACAGTTCTTTCTGGAGGCCTCAAAATTAGCTCAGCTGTATTCCAAATCTCACATGTTGACATCTCATTTTCTCTTTTATTTCTCATTTCTCATTATGCTAGGTTGAAACATATTTTCAAAGTCTTAAAACTGTAACTATTTTAATTATAATGATGTGATTCAGAGTACTGCATATGTTCCATTTCTGTAATAAAAAAATAAGAATGCATAAATTATCAGCACCAAAATCTTGTATGTGGGGCATTGAACTAGATCTACAATAAACAACTGAAATTCAATTAATATAGTTGCTTAACTGTTCATGAGTGTAGATTATACAAAGGAATCACTATAACAACATGACAGAAATGCTACAAACTCTCTATAAAATGATATGCAATCATCAGTGCCACTGGGTTTTTAAGAATAGTGAAGGTTTCATAGAGAACCCATTGTCTGACACCTAGAAAAAAAGAATATGTCTAGTTATTGTTAACAAAATGCATTCCATATACCTTATCCTCAACATTGAAAATGACTTCATATTTTAAGAACTTAGTATCAGAAATAATAGCTCAAATATTGAAGAGACTAGCAAGTGTTCACAATGTAAAATAGTTGTATAAGTTATAATTTGAGACCTGATAAGCTAGGGTCAGATGGAAGGAGAAGACAACCTCCCCTATCAGTGGACTTAGAGAGGGGCAAGGAGGAGAAGAGAGAGGGAGGGTGTGATTAGGAGGGAATGAGGGAGGGGGCTACAGCTGGAATACAAAGTAAATAAACTAAACTAACATAAAAAATAAAAATCTAATTAAAAACTAAAATAAAATTTTGAAAAGACCTATATTTTTTTTAGTAAACTGAATATATTAGTTTACTATATCCATATACATATCCTTTTGTATATATTTCTCATATCTAAATAATGTCTATTCATGAGATGATTCTTTTTTCTTATTTATTTATTTATTTTCTTTATTAAATACACTTTATTCACTCTGTATCCCCCCTGTGGTTCCCTTCTTCCTCTTATCCCAATCCCTCCCTTCCTCCACCCTCTGCATGCATGCCCCTCCCCAAGTCCACTGATAGGGGAGGTCTTCTTTTCCTTTCTTCTGATCCTAGTCAATTAGGTCTCATCAGGAGTGGCTGCATTGTAATTCTTAATGACATAAATATTTATAAACAATAAAATTAAAGTACGAGTTTAGAAGAATGAAGACAGTCTGGGTATAGCTGTGTGGTAAGGGATTTGTGCAATACTGCGAAACTATAGTTATTCATAAAAATAAATATATACATATATGAACATTGATAAACAAGTTTGACATAAGACAAGACAGACAAGAGGTTGTAGGAAAAAATTAAGAATTGGTTGATCTGCTTACTATAAATGACTATCTGGACATGATATGACAGCATATGATTATGATTCAATATACCATGGTGTGATGTTAACACAATGCGACACGGCATAAGGAATGATACAATTACTTCTGAACACTATTATCCCCACTATTTTCCCAAGACAATGTTGTAAGCATGTTCTTAACCTTGGGAGAGCTATTTAATTAAGTATTTTACATTTTTAAATTTAGCATATATTAATTGTAAAAACCACAAGACCAACCTAAATATTTGTCAACAGATCAATGGCTAAACCTGGAGCAGTTTTATGTGCCATTTTAAGGAAGTAGATACTTAAACTTTCTTTCGTTTAGGAAAAACAGACTGTAGAAATAACTGGGCTGTCACTTTTTGACAGACAGTCCTGAGGTCTAGTACTTGGAGAAGACGAAAAGATAAAGAAGTTTCCAGAAAAGAGAACACTAAATATTAAAGAGCAAATTCCAGTGACACATTCATTAAGCAAGAGAAGACTGAGAAGTGTTTATGAAAAGTATATGACATTTCTTTAATTTTATTGTTAAAATACTTTTGCATACAGCCAAGAGAAATGCTGCATGTCTGTAATCCCAGCACTTGGGAGGCAGAGGCAGGCAGATCTTGGTGAGTTTGAGGCCAGTCTGGGCTATAAAGTGGGTCCAGGAAAACCAAGGCTATACAGAGAAAATATTTCTGAAGAAAAATATCAAATCAAATCAAAACAAACAAACAAAAAGTCTTTTATGCAATACAGTTTGATCATACTTTCCATATACCAGGCCCTACCAAATTCTCCTCATACCCTTCCTCTCCCAACACAACATTCTTTTCCTCTCTCTGAAACCTACACAACACTGCCAAAGGAAATCAAACCAAAGAAATAAATAAAACACCAGCAAGGCAACAGAAAGAAGGAGAGAAGAAAGAAAGAAAAAGAAAGAAAGAAAGAAAGAAAGAAAGAAAGAAAGAAAGAAAGAAAGAAAGAAAGAAAGAAAGAAAGAAACAACGAAACAAAAAGCAAAAAACAAAAAGTACATTTTGTGTTGGTGAGCTACCCCTGATTATGAGGCCTACCCTGGAGGTTAGTTGGTATACCCAGGGAGATTCCATTGGAAAAAAACTGATTGATTTTCTATTTCCAAGCAGGTATCATTACCAATATCTTCTAGGTGAGGCTTTGAACTTTGAGTTTACACCCCTTTCTCCATGCTAGGATTTTGTCTGTTTTAAGCTTGTGTTGGTCTTGTGCATGCTTCCACAGTCTCTTTGACTTTATATTTGGATCAATTTTGTTTTGTCTGGAAGACACTGCTTTCTTGGAAATATTCACCACTCTGGCTCTTAACAATCTTTCAGCCTCATCTTCTGCATTAAATCTGCAGTCCACAGTGGAGAATGTTGAAATGGTGTTACATTTATGGCTGAGTTCTTCAAAGTTTCTCATTCTCTATACATTTAAAAGTGATATGGAGCTGAAGAGACCACCTCCTATATCCAGGCAGGGCTTCCAGTGGAGGTTGGGGGACACCAATACATCCAAAAATCCTCTGACACCAAATCACCCTTCCTACAAGATGTGCAGGGGTAAAGATGGAGCAGAAATTGAGAGAATGGCCCATGAATGGCCCAACCTGAGACCCACTCCATAAGAGAGAACCAGCTCTTATTAGTTATACTTTGCTATGTTTGCAGTTCCACCCAGAAGGGGACTGAAACAGATGCAAGGACACAAGAAAAAAAATAATCGGAATTTTTTTTTTTTTGGCTGTCTAAAAGATTTTTTTAAATTTTTTATTAATTACAATTTGTTTATTTTGTATCCCCCCATAAGCCCCTCCCTCTTCCCCTCCCTATCCCACCCTCCTTCCCCTTTCTGCATGCATGCCCCTCCACAAGTCCACTGATAGGAGAGGTTCTCCTCTCCTTTCTGATCTTAGTCTATCAGTTCACATCAAAAGTGGCTGCATTGTTATCTTCTGTGGCCTGGTAAGGCTGCTCCCCCCTCAGGAGGAGGTGATCGAAGAGCAGGCCAGTCAGATTATGTCAGAGGCAGTCCCTCTTCACATTACTATGGAACCCACTTGGACACTGAACTGCCATGGGCTACATCTGTGCAGGGGTTCTAGGTTATCTCCATGAATAGTCCTTGGTTGGAGTATGAGTCTCTGGGAAGTTCCCTGCGTTCAAATTTTCTGGTTCTGTTGCTCTCCTTGTGCAGTTCCTGTCCTCTCCAGCTCTTACTATTTCCCACTTTTTGCATAAAATTCCATTCACTCTGCCCAACAGTTGCCCATCAGGCAATAATCGGAATTTAAGCTCCTGAGACTTGTGGAAGAGTTGAAGGACCCGGAGGGGAAACAAACGTCACAAGAAGACCAACAGCGTCGATTAATTGAGGAACATGGGGATCACAGAGACTGAACCACCACCCAAAGAGCTCGCATGGACTAGACCTAGGTTCCCTACACATATGAACTGATTGGCAGCTTGGTCTTTAAGTGGGTCCCCTATCGATTAGAGCGGGGGCATTCTCTGACAAGGATTCTTTTGCCTGCCTTTATCGTTTTCCTCCAGCTGGGCTGCCTTACCAGGCTTGAGTGGAAGAGGATGCACGTAGTCTTGATGCAACTTGTTGTGCCAAAGTGGGTCTGGGTGTGTGTGGGGGCGTCCTTCCCTTTTCTCAAGGGGAGAGAAATGAAAGGGGAAAGTGGGTGAGAGAAGAAAAAGGAGGATGATGGTGGAAGATGGGAGCAGGAAGAGAGGACAGAGAGGGCTATGATCAGGATGTAAAGTGAATAAATAAATGTATTTGAAAAACTGAATAGAGTAAGCACCCCGAGAAGTGAGCTGTATTTTTGCCTTCTCTTCGAAAGTGCATAAATATGGCATTCTATTTCCTCTAACCTTTCTTTAGCTGATTACCTAAGGGGTGCAGCCTTACCAGGCCAGCGAGGAAGACAGTGCAGGCAGTCCTGATGAGACCTGATAGACTAGGGTCAAATAGAAGAGACATAGATAAAAATGAAATACCAGATCATTCCATGATGGACACCAACGTGAAAATACATTGGTAGATGAGCAGTCTAATTCTACATCTTAATGCAGAAATTTTTCCTCTCCCTCATAGCTCTTTCTGCTATAGATAAACTGAACAGTGAGCAGAGAAAGAGTCTGTTGGAGTCACAGAAATTCTGGATTTAGCTTAGTACCTAAAATGCCAAGATATTTATAAGATTTCCTGGGAAGATGTAAAATGATATTACACAAGCTGTGCTTTCTTTGCAGAAAATTAACATAATTTAAAATCTGCCATTTATTTTAATGATAAATTTCATTACTATCAAGTACTTTCGTAATTCTATATATCAATTAATGTAATCTACATCTAGTATTTGCTTAAATTCTTCAAATAATATTGAACTATTTAAATAGGAAATTTCCATTCTTCCTTTCACCAACTCTGACATGACCCAGTCTACTCTGTGTTTACAAAATGATGTCCCAGGGAGCACATATAAGTGGGAGCATAGGGCCTTTGTTATTTTGTGACTGTCTTATAAAATCTGACAAGCTTTGCACTTTTTGTGCATTGTATCACAATGCCATCCTTTTTCAAACCTAAATATTCGTGTGCATAGTTTCACCATATTTCCCTGAAACATTAATTATCAATGAACACAGGCTGACTTATTTCTAGAAAATTTTTATATTTTACATATTTCATTTTTATGTTATATGTTGTGTGGCTGTGAATGAACACAGATGTTCAAGTGTCTGTTTAGTTCCTATTTTCATTTCTGTCACTTACATATCCAAAATTTTGTTACAATAATTTTGTCATTCATTTGCTTTTTTGTGTTCTTTCTCTTCAATAATTACATATATACACATATACATACATATGTACATACATACAAATTTTAAACTTCCACCTTCTGAGTCCATATACTGCTGCTCATATGTATGTATATGATTCAGTTATTATTAATTGCCTGTTGCTCTCCACTTAGTGTTGGAAATTTATGAGATTTTCCTCCAACCATGTTGTCAACCTAACTGGTGCTGTCATTGTTCAGTTCTTTCTTAGGCTTTGATATTGCTGAGAGTTAAAGGGTAGGGCTTCTCTACCATACATAGTAGGAAAAAACAAAACAAAACCTCATAGCAGGCATGCTGTTATTACGTTATTCATAGATTCGTAGATGTTTCCTTAGCTGTAGCTGGCTGGGGTTGTGTTTGAGACAACTGTGGCTGGCATGCCACAGCAAATAGTACTCCGCATTTTGAGCAATTGTGACTTTCTTTAATGCTATTTGCTGAATTAAAAAAAAAAAACTCTTTTGATACAGAATGAGATGTACACATTTTTATCATCTATCAACCAATCTATATTTGTATCATCTCTCATACATATGATAGATATATGAGATATATCATATAGATATATTTCCTCATATATACATGTTTCATGCTCTCACCAGTTCTTAAATGAGTGCTTAGCAAGAATATGTTTCTGTCAAATATGTTTTAATTCCTTTACAACAATGATAATACATTTATATCAGCAGTTAAGGACTTTTATTTAACTTGCAGTTGTTTTAAAAAAATTTTTCGATTATTTCTCTTCACTCCTTCTTAATATGGTACTCAATATTGCTCTGCATGAAGTGGAGATCACACTATTTCCATGGAAATGGAGGCCAAAATTCAGATTTTCCTAAGGATGGTGTAAAGTTCACTAACAAGGTCATACACCTTCAAGAACAGGAAATATTTAGAGAGATGTTAGCCCTGTGATCAAAAGTCTGTGAATTCCTTGTGGAGCACTGGTCCCTCCTCATCCTTCTATCTCCCCCACTCTTCCATAAAACTCCCTTCACTCTCCCAAAGATTGGCTGTGAGTCTCTGTTTTGCTTCCATCCCCTGCTGAGTGTAGTTTTCATAGGACATCTATGGTAGACTTCAGTCCCGTTCCCTCTCTTCTACTGCTTCTAGTGTCTATTCTACTTGACCTTCTGAATTCACCATCCTCCTTAGGGTCCTCCTCATTTTTTAAGCCATGTTAGGTCTGTCGATTTTAGTATAGTTATCCTGTATTATATGGGTAATATCTGCCTTTAAGTGAGTATATATCATGCCAGTCTTTTGGGTTCTAGGTTACCTCACCCACAATGATCATTTCTAGTTTCATCCATTTACCCACAAATTTTACAATTTCCAAAAAAATCCTTGGCCCCAAGGGGAACTGCAAAAACTGATGCATCAACCAAGGACCATGCATGGAAAGGACCTAGACCACTGCTCAGATGTAGCCCATAGGCAGCTCAGTCTCCATTTGGATTCCCTAGTAAGGAGAACACAGGATTTCTTTGACATGGACTCTGATGCTTGCTCTTTGATCACTTTCCCTTGACAGGGATGTTTTGCCAGGCCACAAAGGAAGAGGATGCAGGCAGTCCTTATGTAACTTGATAGGTTAGGGTTAGAAGGTAGGAAATAAGGCTCTCTCCTTCTGTGGACCAGGGAAGGAGGATGAGGGAAAGAGGGAAGAAGGGTAGTACCAAGAGGAGACATGAAAAGGGTCTATATTCTGGATATAAATTGATTAATTATAAAAAATATGAACAAACAAACAAACACAAAATTCTGTGAGTTCGCATTTTCTTCTTTGGGATTTGTTCTCAATGCCAGTTTTGGTTCCTCTGAATTCTGTTGTCAATGGCAGGTAAGCAACAAACAAATACATCTGCCTATTTTTGTACTCACTTTTTAATTAAAATCCAAGTGCATCAGCATCTCTTCCCTTTCATCCCTCCAACTGCTCCCATTTCCTCCTTCAAACCATGCTCTGTTCCTCACTCACTCCCTTTCACATGGATTCATTCTTTCACTTTGACTATTATTTTTATAGGCATAGTTATGTAAATACAAAATTCTGAGTCTGTTTGGTGTTGCTTGTGTGTATGTGATTTCAGGAATGACTACCTTATATTAGACAAACAGAGAGCTATGCAGGAATTGATAGCTATATCCCAGCCACACCACAAGAGATCCACAGCAGAACTCCTCTATCTAAGACTTGGGTAATATCACAGAATTCTGGGAAGGAAGAATGTTAAGAGACTGAGGACCAGAAAATCTGCCATGTGATTGTGTCTCAGAGAAATGATGGAGCACTACTTCCATAATACCATAACAATGCTGTTGTTTATAAAAGGCCTGCACAATGATACATCCTTCTATTTCTACAGTGGTAGAAATTAAAATGGTATGACTTGAAGTCATGGAAGACCAAGTTTAAGAGTATTCATTGCACACCAGTTTCACATCCCTATCTTACTCATCACTATCATTCTCCACTCTGATAACATTGATAGCTAATTTGTTAGATGAAATTTTCTCCTAAAAATTACATCTTGACAGATACTAGTTTAATAAACAAGTTACTTGACAGCATCAGAGGGATTATGAATTGAATCTTAATATTTTACAGATATAAAACTAAATGAAACATACTTCTAGACAAACTAAAATCTTATAATTTTGTTTTATAAGTTTCTCTGGGTATATAAATAAGTATTATAAACCAAGTGTACTGACAAAGTATCCCCAAGAAGTTGAATAAGTTCATCTTGGTTGTGGCAATAAAATCATTCATTTTGTCAAAAACATAATACTTTGTCATGGAATCACATAGATTTTATAAATGGTTAGACCTGAAAAGCAGAACTCAAGTGAGAGTTTCCAGACAAATTTGGCCTAGTAAATACAAATCAAATTGCTTTTGAGAGGATCCATTTAGCATCAGCAGATGGATGAACATGAAATGTTTTTTTGTCAACATACCAACTGGAAGAAGTTTTAAATATATTGGCATTCCACCTTTGGAATCTATGTACTGATAAGACATAAACTTATGCACATTTGCTCTTTATTATACAAAAAAAACTGAAAAGTTCTATTGGTTATTCTACAATCATACACTTTAAAAAGGAATGACATATTATAACGTTCTACAAATCATCTTGTTCTAAATGGAAAACTCTGATTCAAAGTGTGAATCCTGTCGTGCTTCATTATTTAGTTTATGTCTGTCTCTGTTGACCTTATAAAGTCCTGAAAATCCTGGCTTCAAAAATCTAAGTCTTTCATGTAACATTCTAATTTAATATAATTTATATGCAATAAAAAACAATAAATGCACTACAAACATTCCAGGATGCAAAAGGCATAAGTAAGAAAAAAATAAAACTATTTGAAATAAACTGCTTTATAGCTACAGACACTATGCAAGGAAAAGTGCTCTTTGTAAGTGTGTGCATGCGTGTGTGTGTGTGTGTTTGTTCTCAGAATATATGTGTTTGTGTGCTCATGATGAAAAATTATCCACTGGGCAATAATAGTGGTGAGGATTGTCTGCTAAATAGGCCCAAGTTGAGGGTTCTTAATGCAGAGATTCGGTGAATAGAATGAAACCATAAAAAAAAGCTTTGGATCTTTGGATGGCAGACTGAGGAATTAGGGATTCATCTTGTAAATAATCTGGATCATAGGATATTGCACAGGACCTGTGAGGCCTTGTTGATCCAAATCCCTCATTATGCTGTGATCTCTCTCTTTCTCTCTTATGGGAAAGATACAGCTGTGAACATGAATGCCATGCTTAAAGAAAAGTATCAAATAATGGCTAGGGCAAAAATAAAACTTTAGACAAATGGAACTGGGAGCCATGGCTCTGCGGCTTTTGAGTTATCTGCAGGCTGCCTGAACCACAGGAAGCCCTGACTTCTGAAATGGGCCTGTTATCCCTGACATTTTTCTCAATATTGAGGCATTAGGAAAAAGAGAAGGTTTAATAATTAAGAGAAAAAAATAATACAGAGGGAATATTGGCATTCAGAATCAGACAGTATCACTAATTTCTGTTATTTTCACCAGCTCCAAATACTTTGACATTATTCTACATTTTAAAATTTCTAAAGTTAGAAAAAAAATTTGGTCTAAAACCAAATCCAAATTGTGACCATAAAAGTAAAGTACTAACAAACCACATGCCTTCTTAGAAGCTTCAAAATCATGTATCAAAATCATGTATCTCTGAAGATTCCCTATGATCTCACTTTATAAAGGAATATCAAGCTTTTCAGGAATTCTTGAGAAGTAAGTACTGACATATCTCAGATTTGTTATATAATGAAGTGGCATGAACTAATTGTTAAGTGAACCGTATTTTATTAAACATTATTACGTATGAGACACTTTTCTGTCCTTAACACCAAGAAATGATAAAATCTATGTTTTCATATGTGCTTAATGTTTAAAATTTAGTACATTACATGCATGTATTGCATTACACATGGCTCTGTGAATTTCCTATACATTTTGTACTGTTGAATATATGAAATGCATTATAACATGTTTATGGTGAGAAATTTTCATACCCACTCACATGTCATTAACTGTAGTCATCATTCACTCTCAAACTTTATTCTCTTTCCTAACTATTAGGCTTCAGATTGACACAGAAAGAAAAGGACCAACACTTAGACTTAGTGGTGAATCAGTCTAACTCCACCTAAAGATTAAAAACCATTTTATTATAAGGTCATTCCTGTTTTCTATAAAAATTGGGTTGGACCAGGTTTTTACTCATCGTATGTTATTTTTCATGTCCAATAAAATATACCCTGACCTCTCCTAAAAAGATAAGTTCTCCCAAACAATTTTGAAATGGTCAGCCAAGTCCCCAGAGCCCTTCTTCTCCCATTCCCCTCTCTCCTTTCTCCCAGAGAAGGAGAGGTCTCAAATTGGTAACAAACCACCTTGGCATTTGTAGACACATCCTATCCCACTGGGGAGTGATAAGGCAGTTTAGATAGGGGAAATTGACCCAGTGACAGAAAACAGAGTCAGAGACAGCCCCTGCTCCTATTGTTAGGGGGCCACATGATGACTAAGCTGCACATCACATATATATGTATAGTGGGTCTAGGCTCAATCCATGCAAGCTCACTGGTTAGTGGTCTCTGTAAGCCCAACCTGTGGGCCCAGGTCACATTGCTCTGTAGGTCTTTTTGTGGAGTCCTTGACCTCTCCAGATTCCTCTATTCCTCCACCCTCTCTTCTACAGCATTGCTCTAGGTTGGCCCATTGCTTGGCCTTGCTATTCTGAATTTTTACATTTCTTCATATTTCATCTTTCAAATTAATCTAATTCTAACAGTATGAGTAAGAAAATCTAGAAGAAGGACTTCAAAAAATAATGTGAAATCAACAGAGTTCATTCTGATGCCCTCCCCAAAGTAAATACAAGATGTTCAATCAAAAAATGCAGTTGCATATTCATTTTCTACAGCATTCCATTGGGTTATTCTATAATGGTATGATTATAAAATCATTAACATCTTTGCTAGGCCAATTATCTGTCTAATACAAATATAAAAATTTGCTGGGCCACATAGTTTAGCTATCTAGCTTTGGAAAGAAGATGGTCTCTTCTCCAAATCATTCCTTCTTAATATAAGCTGATCTTCCTTAAGACACAGACCCCCATAAACTTCTATATAGATACTGGAATGACTACATATCTTTTAAATACTGTCCTAGTTTGTTTAACATACTTGGGTATGTTAAGAGAAGGAAAGGATTAATTGGACTCGCAGACTGTAGTACATCATCTATGGAAGCCAAGGCAGATACCCAAATGCAGAAAGTGAACCAAAGATCATAAGGCAGCCTGCTGACTATCTTTCTTCATCAATGACTTGTTCACTTAGTTTCCTTCTGCAAAATAAGGCCACTATCTTAGTGTTGTACATCCCACAGAGGTGTTAGCCTTTATTAATTTTCTAACAAAAAATTTCCCCACAGACGTGTCCATGGCCAATTCTGATGGAGGAAATTTGAAAACTGTGGTTACCTCTTCCCAAGTGTATTGAAGATATCGAAGATTGACTTTCATATAGCTACACATATTTAAAAAAAGTTTTCTGTGATTATGTTTTATGCATAATTCAAGTTCACTAAAGAAATATTAAATAGCAAGATGGCAACTAGCACACACAGTTTCTGAGCTGTGGAAGAGCTATTCCTCTGAGTGGGTGAGTGGAATGACCTCTAACCCAGGAAAACAACAGTGAGGCTTTCTAAACAACAGGGAACATCACAGGAGGTGAAAACTTTGGTCTCGGTCACCCGGGAACTTGTTTGGGGAAGGTGAGAAACGATCCTTTGATTCTGCGGCACTCCCCTCCCCCAGACCTCCTTCCTCCTGGGCACAGAGAACTCATCTGTCTCAGCGCAGACCTATCTGCCTGGGGTCCGGAGCCGCTGAGGCAGAGCTCCAAGCCCTTTAGCAGCAATTGCCAGCAGTACCTGTCTCGGAGTCCTAGATTCGCACGGCGGTTGCACCACCCACCCAGAGCCCGAGTCTGCTAGACACCATACTAGCTCCACAGGATCGCCATCACTGACACTGAAGCAGGACCTCCTAACCTGGCAGTGACAACAGCACAGAGCTGGCGGAGCACATCAAAGAAGCAGGGCCAAACCAGAGAGCAGAGAGCCCGGATACCATGATCTCTGCCAAGTGACCTGCCTGTACAGGGACCACTCTCAGCTTCCTGAAGAACTCTCCAGACGCCAGAGAGAGACAGTACCAGTCTGATCTGCAGAATCCAAAAACAAACAAGAAAGTTTTCAGATAAGCCAATGGCCAGGGGTAGGTGAAAGAACACTTCCAACATAAATCAGGACATCATGACTTCACCAGCAAACCCCAAAATTGTTGGATACTCCAATTCATCAGAAGCACAGGAAAATGACTTTAAAGCCATGCTTACCCAATTATTTGAGGCTCATAAGGAGGAAATGAACAAATCTTTCAAAGAGCTGGCCAGTCAATTGGAGGTAAAGAAAGAAGAAATAGACAA
>REGO01001265.1:2458-19883 GCA_010120015.1 Rhombomys opimus
GGCTGGCTGGCTCAAGTCAGCAGTTCTGTTTTCTAACTCCTTCCCAAAGCAACTGATTCAAACTGTTTTCTCTGGGCTTCTGATTGATTTGATCTATCTGGTTTCAAACTAATTTTGGTACTGTGTCTTAACCTTCTGGCTCATTCTCATTCTCTGGCTCATTCTGTCTCAATCTGTTTCTAGCTTATTCTCTCTGCAATCTGTCTTTGTAAAACTCTCCCAGTGGGGGGAAAAAAACTTATCTCTCTCTGAGCTGCTCCTAAGCAGCCTCACTTTCCTTGCTGTTCACATGAGATTTGGGTATATCGTATCTCTGACTTACTCTGTCAAATCTTTCTCTGATTTGTCACTTTGCCTGCTCCTTAATTAGATATCACCTTCAAACATAGCTGCTTCCTTCTATAAATGAAACATCACTTCATTGTTTAGGATTAAAGGGTCTACAAAGGTAATGACTGTTTTCCAGCCTTATCATATTGTAATTGAGAGTGTGTCTGCATTCCAACTGGATTATCTAGACCTAGAAGGTTTTTGGATGTTTATCCCTTGCCAGAGTACACATGTTGCTGGATTAAGATTCCTCTACTGTTTTATCAGATGAAAGGGGAGGAGGTCATCCCCTATCAGTGGACTTGGAAAGGGAGAAGAAGGAGATGAGGGAGGGAGGGTGGGTTTGGGAGGGAATGAAGGAGCTGGATACAGTTGGGATACAAAGTTAATAAACTGTAACTAATATTAAAAAATAAAAAAGAAATAAAAAATAAAATTCAAAAGAGAAAAAAAAAAGATCCTTCTACTGTAACCTCAGGATCAATCCTTTACTTGAATTCTACCTTTTGCAAACCCTTAGGTCAAAGGCATAACATTCTTTAGCTTTTTTGTGTTTGTACATCATAGTACATAGAACTCCACATCCCAACCTGTAGCTATTCATATCTCAGTAACATTTATCAGAATAGCCTCAACAATTTCTATTCTCAAGTCTTACTTCTTAGATAATCTTTAAGGATATATATATATGAAAGTATGTATTTCTGTATAGTTATTTTCTTCTGGAACCCTACCAGCTGCATCTTTATTTATAGATTATACCAGTACAGATATTTCTTGATGTTTCTTTCCACCTTCATGCCATTTTTATTATTATTCAAGTAGCCCATTTGGTAAATACTAATATGCTTAGGCTGAATTCTATTGTCAGAAATGAATGCCACATACTACCTCTTTCTCCTCTCTTTCCCTCTCAACTCTCTCTCTAAAGATTTATTTTGTATGGTTTTATATTGAGGTGTTTGCTCCACTTGGATGTTACTTTTGTACAGGGTGATATGTATGCATCTATATGCATGTTTGTATATGTGGACAACCAGTTTCCATTGTATGTTTTTGGCATTTTAATCAAAAATCAAGTTTCTTTAGGTGAGTGGGGTTATTTATGAGTCTTCAGTTCGATTCCATTGATCCACCAGTCTGTTTCTATGACAGAACCATGCTGTTTTTACTACTGTTGCTGTATAGTACAGCTTGAGAGCTTCCAGAAGATCTTTAATCGTAGAGGATTGTTTTAGCTGTTCTGTGTTTTTGTTTGTCTGTTTGTTTGTTTTGTTTTTCCATTTGAAGTTGAGTTTTTCCTCTAAGGTCTGTAAAGAATTGGCTTGGTAATTTGATGGACATTGTGCTCAATCTGCAGATTGCTTTGGGTAAGATGGTCATTTTTACTATGTTAATCCTACTGAGCCATGAGCATGGAAGATCTTTCCATCTTCTGATATATTCTTCCGTTTCTTTCTTGAGAGACTTGAATGGTTTTTTTGTTTGTTTGTTTTGTCTTGTTTTTGTTTCTCACAAAAATCTTTCACTTGCTTGGTTATAGTTACACCAAGATGCTTTATCCTATTTGTGCCTATTGTGCTGTTTCCCTAATTTATTTTAAATTTTTTTCTTTATGTTATATATTATTATTATCATTATTATTACTTACAATTTATTCATTTTGAGTATTTTTTGCATCAATGTTCATAAGTGATATTGGTTTGAAATTCTCTTTGCTTATGAAGTTTAGGTATCAAGGTGACTGTGGCTTCATAGAATGAGTTTGATAATGTTCCTTCTGTTTCCAGTTTGAGGAATAGTTTGAAGAGAATTGGAGTTAACTCTTCTTTGAAGATCAGGTAAATTATGCACAGAAAACAACTGGTCCTTGGCTAGTTTTGGATGGAGACGTTTACTGAAGTAGCATTTTAATCATGTATGCAATTTATTTATATTTTTTTTCCTTATTTGGAGACATGACCGCCTATATCCAAGGAAGGCCTCCAACTCTGAAAATAACTGAGTGTAACTTCTGATTTTCCTGCTTCTAGCCTCCAAACGGTAGAATCACAGATATTTGCTGTCATATGCAGGTTGTATTTTTCTAAGGGCCAAACCTAGGGTAATGTACTTGCTAGCCAAATACTCTACTGAATGACCACCTCTCCTGCACTAAATATATGATTTCATATTCACAAATATGTTTTAACTATGTTTCTGTAAAACTCAGAATTATTTTTATTTATGATTTTTATTGGTGTCTATTCCTACTTTTTTAGTTTTAATGAATAAATTTCAAGTATATACTATACTATACTATATTATATTAATATATTATATTGTCTATTTGGCTCTATTCGTGACCATCTTATCCCCACTTTCTACATGCTTTCATGTTTCAGCTCGTTATTTCTTTTTTTTTTCTTTTTTCCAACTTTCCCTTTTATTTTCATGCCACACATACATAGAAACATACATAATATAACTGTTAGTTCTATGCATCTATATGCAAAGGAGAGATAACATGTGGGTGCTGTCTTTATGAGCCTTGCTGATTTTGTTTAACCTGATTATTTCCAAATGTACCTAATGCCTGGCCAAGAACAAAATTTTACTATTATTTATGACTGAATAATATCTCATGTATGTCTACACAGCACATTTTTATCCATTCAACTTTTGAAAGGCTGATTGTATAACTTCCTTTTGTGACCACTGCAGCAATAAAAAGAGATTTTTCAGTTCAGTTTGTGGTATGTTAGCTTAGAGTACCTTAGGTATATAGTGGGGAGTAGAACAGACAGATCATATAACAAATCTATTTATTTGTTTATTTATTTATTTATTTTGAGAAACCTCCATATTGACTTCCATGGTTGTTGGAGTGACTTGCAGTGACTTTTTTTATTTTAATTTTTTTATTAATTACACTTTATTCACTTTGTATCCCCCATAAGCCCCTCCCTCCTCCCCTCCTGGTCCCACCCTCCCTCTCCCTTCTTCACGCATGCCCCTCCCCATGTCCAGTGATAGGGGAAGTCCTCCTCTCCTTCCTTCTGATCTTAGTCTATCAGATCACATCAGGAGTGGCTGCATTATCATCTTCTGTGGCCGGGTAAGGCTGCTCCCCCCTCAGGGGGAGGTGATCAAAGAGCAGGATAATCAGATTATGTCAGAGGCAGTCCCTCTTCACATTACTATATAACCCACTTGGACACTGAACTGCCATGGGCTACATCTGTGCAGGTGTTCTAGGTTATCTCCATGAATAGTCCTTGGTTGGAGTTTGAGTCTCTGGGAAGACCCCTGTGTTCAAATTTTCTGGTTCTGTTGCTCTTCTTGTGGGGTTCCTGTCCTCTCCAGGTCTTCCTATTTCCCACTTCTTATGTAAGATTCCATGCACTCTGCCCAACAGTTGGCCATAAGTCTCAGCATCTGCTTTGATAGACTGCAGGGCAGATTTTTAATTTTTAAATAAGTACTACGTAGTTATTTCTGTAGGTACTAAAGACTTCTCACAAGGCTTTCTTCTCCTACCTTACATGATCATTTCAGATAGCTATCTATGGTGTCATAACCGAATCTGAGCTTGAGAATAAGTAGTTCCCAGAACTTATACCATTTCTCCTGGTCTAGGGAGTTTCAATTAACTTTTCTAAGCACTTCAGCTCTTTTCTATTAGTCTGCCTTACCTGGCCTTCGGCAACTCACACTATGTCATTTAGATATTACTTCCGAAGTCTAGTTTAAACTGGCTTCCAACGAACTTAGAACTACCCATGAAAATTACATATCAAACTAATGTAAGATAACTGCAACTTTTAAATAGAAATAAAACAGCTGATTTTATGTTTACATTCCACTTTAGACTGTTCATGTGTAAGGATGTATCTTATTGCTGTTTAAGACCCTATCACATAGTAGGCACTTGATATTTATTCAGCAAAAGGGAAATGAACACAATCATTTAATGAAAGTGTGAATAAAGTGGAATTAACAACCAGGTATATGACTTACAGGAGAAAGTATTATGAAATGAACAATAAGATCTATATTTTGAGAATTGAACTGTTTGAGCAGCTAAGCGTTCGCCATTTTTATTATGAGATCGATTATTTTATTAGTTAGGATGTTTTAGTTACACTAACATTTTTCTCATTATTTATTTATTTATTCACTTTACATCTTCCTCCCTCTTTACATTGCAGCCCCTTCCTCCTCTTTTCCAGGTGCCACCCTCTTAACCTCTTCCCTTTTCTCCTCTCCCCTTCTCCTCAGAAAGGAAGAGGCTGCCTGCCCCCATACGACCCCACTATTGCACATCAAGTCCCATTATTACTGAGTTCATCTTCTTCCAGGCAAGACAAAGCAGCCCAGCTCGGGGAAAGTAATCCAAAAGTAGGCAACAGAGTCCATGTCACCGATAGCCCCACTCCAATTGCGAGGGAACCTAGATGAAGACAAAGCTGTCCATCAGATACATCTGTGTAGGGGGCCTTGGTCCAGTCCATGGTTGGTGCTCTTTGGTTGGTGCTTCAGTCTCTGTAAGCCTCCATGGGCCTAGGTTAGTTCACACTGTTGGTCTTCTTGTGTGTTCTTATCCACTTCAGGACTCTCTATCCTTCTCCAACTCTTCCAAAAGACCCCTGAGCTCAGCCTAATATTTAGCTGTGGGGATCAGCATGTGTTTTGATCAGCTTCTGGGTAGAGTCTCTCAGAGTACAGTAATGCTAGCTCCTGTCTACAACCATAGCAGAGTATCATTAATAGTGTCAAGGATCTGCTCTTTTCCACGGAGTGGGTTTCAAATTGGGCCATTGTTTGGCCGTTCTCGCAATCTCTGCTCCATTTTTATTCCTGCACAACTTGTAGCCAGGGTAAAATTTTGGTGGAAGAATTTGTGGGTGGGGAGGGTAATGAGGGTGGTGATCGGGTGTGGGGAAAGCTGAGGTGCCGAGAGGGAAAGGTGAAAAGGCTAGGAGAGAGAAGGGAAACTGATGAGTGGCATCTCTGGGACAAGCTGGAGATTTACAATGGGGTAGGCTACTTAAGATCATCAAGGATTAGAGGAGAGAGTTAGTTTTTTGTTTGTTTGTTTTAGAAAAGTTTTTACTGGAATAGTTTTCCAGAGACATATTTCAGAAGGAAAATTCTAGATACAAATGATGACAACACTGCACTGGAGAATTAATCATATGCTTTTGGTGTAGTCTTTCTGGATAGCAACATGACATTAACACAGTCTTCATTGTCAGATTTCCCACAGCATGTGGAGGGCTGAGGATTCATTCAAACTGCCTTTGAGAATAAAATGACTAAGTAATTCTTGCTTTAAAAACAAAAAAAGAAGAAGAAAAAGAAAAGCTTGGGATAAGATGGAGGAACAAGGAAAAAGTGTAAGTCATTCACAAAAATTATGAAAAAGTCCTGGAGAGACTTTTTAATGATTTCTTACAGAGATCAACACCTATTTTGGACATGGCGATATTAGATACAATTGAAAACTAACTATTAATTGAAACTTCAGCTTTCAAAAATGCAAATTCATAGTGTAAAAAAGTTCTTAGACCTTCAAAAGTTCAATTTTGTACTCATGATTGAATGGATTAGAAACACTGCTGATCTTGACCCTAATGACTATGTAGTTAGACAAACAATATCCAATGATCATAGACATCAAAATATTCTTTATGTTACCTGTGGGTGATGAGGTCATTTGAAAATCAATGGTAAGCAATGCATTCCTAGAGACCTCTCTAGAAGACTTCACCCTTCCAGGATTTGTAGAAGGTTTAATCAGGGTAGGTATTGGACTAATGAATGCAGATTAGGAACAGATATATGAGGTAATCCCTTAGTAATGGGAAACTTCCTTCAAGATAATCATTTAAATCTGAGTAACTCCCTAAATGTGCTTATTCTTCCTCCAGCAGCAAATAGCAAGAATCAGGTATTTTTTTGTTGTTGTTGTCATCAATCCAAAGAGCAACTAAAGAAAACTACCCTATGTATTAGAGATCTAATGCATGCTACAGAAAAATACTCCACTAGATTTAGGTATATATAAAAAAAAATCTTACACAGTCCTCAAAAATCAAGTGCTATAAAACACCCATTGGAGTTTATGGTCCTCTACCCCAAAGACAGTAGGAATGGTTTTAAGTAGTAACCTAACATTTCAAGAATTCATTGTGTATCCAGGAATTATAGATGAAAACTTCAAGGGAGGGATTGAGATTGCGGTTTATGTAAAGAAAAATATGCAGTTTAAAAAAGTTCAGGTTTTACTGTTTTCACATGTGAAAGGCACAGCAGCTCCAATTGAAAGGACAGGAGGATTTGGAAGTAATGGAAGAACGGGTTACTGGCACAGTGTCATCAATGATCAGAGACCAAAATTAAACTTAAATGTTATTAAAATCGAGTGTTCGGTGGACACAGGAGTTGATGTAAATATAATCTCATGAAAATCTTACAAGCTACTTTGGCTCTTTCAGAAGGTATCTATCTACACAGTTTGTAGTATTGGAACATTATCCCAAGTAAAGTAAAATTAGAAAAAAAAATTAAATGTTTGGGACTGGAATGTGAAATTAATAGATTAAACCTTTATGGTTTAAATAAAGCCATAAACCTATGAGGAAAGAGACTTACTACAATAATGAGAGCTCAGATTAATATTCCTTCCATCTCAGTCAACAGATATCTAAATTAAGTAATATCTTATATAATAGTGCCTGAATATTTTTGTGTTTAAATGGGTAAAAAGCCCAGCTCATTGGGTAGAGCCTGGCATGGAATCCTAGTGCCTAAGTGTCCATTTTAAAGATAAGAATTGGTAGTTCTTCATATGTGTGGATTCATAAAAATGCGATTATACCTTGATAAGCAGAAAAGGAGAATGAGAATCCCCAGAAAAAGACTGTATAATGCTTTATTTATTGTTTGAATGCCAGTGAGTCAAAAACAACTTAAATTTATATTCATTCAGTAAGTTGTGTTAGTTGAGAGAACCCTAATACACAATATATTTGGATAATATTCTGTCCCTTCCCGTGTTCCTCCCAAATTTCCCTCACCTCTCTACTCACCCAATTTATGCTCTCTTTCTTCCTTCCCCATCCTTCACTCTCTCACATAATAACTTGAAACAACAACAACAAAAAAAGAAAAACACCCAATAATTTAATAAAAATCAAAACAATAACTAAAAAACACATAAAAATATATTTTGTGTTTTCACTGACCAACAATTCATATACATGGATCCTGTTCTAATGTGTGGTTGATATACACAGGGACACTCCATTGAAGAAAAGTAATTTTACCTTTCCCATCCAGGAAAAACTTGTATATAACTTCTTTTTAGGGGTGGCATTTGTCTCTACTCTCCCTTTTCAATGCTAGGACTTTGTCTGATTTGAACCAGTGCATGTCTTTTGTATGATGTCATAGTCTTTGTAAGATCATATGTGTTTGATACATATAAGGTAGAATAATCCTAAATTTTTCATTTTCTGCACATTGTCCAGTTGTCTGTAACGGTATGAACTAAGGGTGTAGCAATATGTCATTAAGTGTCATTTTATTGCTATATTTATTTAGAAGAATACTAGAATTACATTTTCCCCTAGGACCATAAGCTATTTAATCTCATATACTTTATCTCTTTAGCTGTATCAGGTAGGATCTATCTTATAAAGTGTGTCTTAAAAAGATCAGAAATTGTTTAGTTCTCTAACATGCAGCAGCATATCTTTTAGACAGGTTCTTTAAGCCACAGGATTAAAATCTGAAAAACATTGATTACTTTTTTCATCCATTAAAATACATAGTACATTTAAGTACCATAAATGATAGTCAACAGAAGTGAAGATTCTATTTGAACACCAGCTCTTTCTCTAGAAATTGTGACATAAATAAGTGATTCTTCAGCCACAGCATCTTACCACTGTGCTGTGAACAAGCAACCAATAATGTTGATGACAACCTGGGATATTTGAATGAATTTGTAAGAAACCTTTCACCAGTGGATTGTCAAGATATAATCTACTCCTGGCATTCAGAATTTTACTTGACTGTATATAATGTATAGATGAGATAATGCTTTTCCTGCTATATGAGGGCTCAATTCAAGTTCCTTTCAAATATATATATATATATATATATATATATGCAAGTATATATACATATATTTGTATGCATATATATATTTGAAAGAAACATATACATATATATATGTTCCACAATGTAGTAGATTTTACAATAGTATTTTTACATTTGACTTTCCACCAGGTCTTTATTGTTAGTTTGATTGACAGTAGTCCCTCCTAGACCTTCCCCTATTCAGTCATCCTATTTTATTTCCTCACTACCTCTTTGTAAAACTACATTCTATTTTCCACTCTGTGAAAGATTTTCTCCCCCTGTCACGTCCCTTACCAGATACCTTATTCTTATTGAAAAACCTGTATATCAAACTTAAAAGCTGTAACCACATATAAGATAAAACATGCAATGTTGTATTTCTGTATTTGGTTATCTCATTCAGAATGACTGTAGCTCAATTCATTTACTTTCAAATTTCATAAATTTATTTTTCATGATAACTAAATAATTTCTCATTGTATAAATGTGCCACCTTTTCAATATCCATTCTTCAGTTGACAGACAACTAGGCTGTTTCAATTTTCTGTTTATTATGAATAAAGCAGAAGTGAACATGGATGAACAAGTATCTCTGAAGTAAGATATACCATTCTCTTCTTTATATTTGTATAGCTGAATCTTGTGACAAATCGATCTTCAGCTTTTTACATCTTATTTTAAAATAATGAATTATTTTATATACAGTCAGGGTGTACTATAGAAATGTTGTGAGTAATGTGTCATCATAACTTTGAAGGAAATCATCTGTATTAAGGTCTTGTGACTTTGATGCTTAGAGACTGAAATGTATTGTTTAAATATTAAAGCCTGAACACTATTGCCCAATGTTTCATTGTGTTTCATTTTGTTGCAACAAGCTTAGGAGTTTTTGATGTTTTAGTAGGTGAAGTTGTTTGGGTGTTTCTTACAGCAATGAAATCTTATTTTATTGCCTGTTTTGTTTCATGATATTATTATTATGACTTGAAACCCTCTTGGCATTTTGTAAGTAGTAGAGTAAATAAAACCATATCAATTTTCTCTTCTATTGTAGAATTCCAACACTTAGAAGTGTTGAGATGGAACTTGAAATCTCAAGGACTTTAAAACAGGAAAAAAAATCAAATACATCTCCTTAGCACAGTTTTACATGTATTTTAGAACAATGATAATCAAATTATAATTTTAATAATAATAATTATCCATATAAACACATATAGGTAAAACAAAAGCTTCATGAACTGTTTTGAAAAATATTCTTATGTTGTCGCTATTTTATTCAGTTATGTTATAGTAGATATATATTCATACTACATAAGTAAAAAGGTTAGTAAAATCAACTGCAGTTAATTTTAATAATGGTAGTTATAAGCAGACTGTTCAGGCAAGCACATAATTTGCTGTCATTGTGTTTGATTCCTAGCACTCATAAATGTCTCCTGATACGTACAAAGTTCATAGTTATGATTTAAACAGATCTCATTGTGTATATTATCTACATCCTGACTATACATAATAAACAGATAACAATTTCTCATTCCCAATGGTGACGGCTATTATCCCTTATTCTGTGTATCCTCACCAGATTCGGTGGTGTCATACACAGTTAATGTTGCTTTTATTTTCTGATATGGGTTAAAAGTATAATTAATATCTTCTAACATTTCTAGACTCTGTTGCTATTAAACAATGGACATCAGCCAAAGGATAAGAAAGTGAAATTTGAGATTTACTCAAGCAAGCATTTTGTTTCTCCCTGAGTAGAGGACTTTTCTCTTGCAGGATATTTGATCCCATGTGAACCCTGATATTAGGAACTCTACAAACCTGTTTCTTGTTTGGTGTGGCTCAGCCATAGCACATACCTTTAATCCAAGAGCTTTCTGTAAGCAAGATTAAATAAAGTTAACAATAGACCAAACAATCAGTTGACAGGGGTTAAACAGAAATGAGGGGCATTGAGAGAAGGGTATTTAAGACAGTATAGACATGAGGACATGAGCTGATCAGAAAGGCTTTTCGTTCTAGAAAGCTAGATGAATAGAAAAGTCAGTTGGGTGCTTTCTCTGCCTCCCTGAGCTATCAAGTTTTCACCTCAGCTTCTGACTCCTCAGTCTTCATTGGTAATATCAAGAGTTTGGGATTATATATAAATAATATACATATTATATATATATATATCAACAATATGTATAAATCATATATATATATATATATATATATATAAACACCAACACTTTAAGCCTAACAAAAGACAAGAAGGAAAAGCAATTTTTTTCTAGTTTAGGATGACTGACTCTGGAGAGAAGACCCTGAGCATTTTACTTAACCAACTGTGTGGATATACCAAAGTTGATTGTAGAAGCAAGAATCAGGTCATGGCAGAGGGAAAGGGCAAAGTATTTTTTCCTTTCTTAGGAAACACATTCCATTGCTCACTGGTAAATCTGCCTCAACAAATACACTGGGTTCTGACTACTAGTGTCTTCCTCTTGGAAAAGAATGGAGCCAGATATGTTTATATATTCTTGACTGTACATTGCTGTATGCAGATTTGTTTCATGAAGAAAGAAGAAATTAAGTTTAATTTTAGTTTTAGGCATTATTAAATCATTGTAACTTCTGATTGTTTTGGAGACAACACATGAAATAAAAGCTACACATACGGAAATTCAATTTTTGCTTACTATAATTATTAGAATTTATTATATAAAGATATGAAAAATATTAATTTTAATCTATCCATTGGTTATAGTTTAATTCTTTTTCAGAAATTTGATAATAATTAAATATTAATTAATAATATTAATATTTACTATTTTATGAGCTATTATATATTTTAACATTGAGAAGATTTCACAACCAAATTTTTTGGCCAAAATATGTTTAACTCAGTATGTATCTATTTCTTAAATATACAACTGAGGCCATGGTATTCCTTCTCTCAACAACACCCTTGAGTTATTTAATCATAGACCTTTTGACAAAGTCTTCCAGACAATTAATATTTGGTTGTAAACTCACTGGGAAACTTTGAAACAAGCATAATAAATACAGTGATATAAATCACTTAATGTGGATGAAAACGTGATCTCTACAGCTTCCTAATGATGTATATTTTGTGCTAACTATAACCGAAACTTAATGTGTTGTGAAGAATATACATAAGATAGGAAATGAAAACTTGAGAAAAGGCTGGTGGATGCCAGAGTTCTACCAAACTGTTGTCTTGAATATGAAATAATTTGAAAGTTTTACAATATGAATTTTACTAAAATTCTCTAGAAAGGAGAAAAGGCTGATTATTCATCAATTAGGAACTTATTAATATAAGTCAAAGAGAGATTGCATAAAACCAGATTAGAAATAATCAACAAAGAAATTAAGAAGGAAATAAAAGGAAGGAGGCAGAGAGTAGAGATGAGTAAAAGAATTTACGGGAAACTCATGGTATGAAAGAAAGCAAAAGAGTTTGTTTTTATTTTTCTCTGTAGGATATACAGTAACTAGTAATTGATTCTTCAGAAAAGTTGATGTTTCTCTGCCTATTAATTCAAAGACAGAAGACCTTCCGTGTTAAATGACTGTAGCACTAAGAGTTTACAAATATGATAATAATGACATCATTAGACAAAATCCCTGTGATGTTTCTTCCTGACTTATTATTCACCTTCAAGTGAGCAAAGTGCCAATGTTTTTATTTTCCTACCATTTATAATATCTAATGATCTAGCTAATGAAAATCAGTATAATTTATTGCATGTTATTAATTCCTTAGTACTTATGTTTTAGACATTTAAGCTATCAAAATTGATCTTGAATAGTAGAAAAATCTTTATGAAAGAAAACTCATATTGTAACCAAAATTTGGCAAGAAGGAAGTGGATTGCTAAGTTAAGTGCAGGCTTTCCAAATGGCTTCTTGTGAAAAGCTCCATCTGTACACTATTCTACAAGCTGCAGAGTCACAACCACTTTCTACCTCATTCTGTGTAAACTCAATGAGCACAGTTTCACTTCTGTCATGATAAAGTGTTTTCATGAATAAAAAGACAGGTGAGGAAAGAAAGAAGAGGAGAGGAGAAGAGAAGAGAGGAGAAGAGAGGAGAGGAGGGGTAAGGGAAGGGGAAGGGGAACTGGAAAAAGACTGGGAAGGAGGAAAGGAATGGCACCTTCAAGGAAAATCTGCCAAATACTACTGAAAATACTGACATTTCTCATCTAGGAAGGAATGAATGTAAACTGAAATACAGAAGATTTTTTTTCAAGTTCTATTTATTAAAGCTGCTGAATTCCACAATCAAAGACCAAAAGGATGGGCAAAAACAAGTGTGGTATTGCTTAGGTGTACAAACACAATGTTGCAGAACATTGCTTCACGTTGTTCTCCTGAATTACTATGTGTAGAGCTGCTAGAAAATGTGATGATAATCCTGAGGTTTCAAGTGCCCGATGCAGGACTACGACTAATCGTAGCAGGTACCAAACACGCACCTTTATCGTGGGAAAATTGTATTGAAATCTATTGCTTGTGGCCAGACCTAGATTTGAGTATGTTAGTCTGGATTTTTATCCCTGTTTTCACCCAGAATACTTGTTCATGGCACCAAATGCAACTCCCCTTTTCATGCACTCCAACAACGCTGGTGTTTTAAACACTCATGCAATGTGACAGAATCTTTTTTTCTTTTCTGGAAAGAGCATTTTAGACATTTTCTACCCACTGCTTCACTCTTATGGGTATGGGTTTTCCTCCCACTGTCCACCTGGTTGTGTTTATTTAACTCTGTAGGGACAAATTTAAATGTCACTCTCCTAGAAAAAAATTACAAGTTCACTGTCAAGCCCAAATCAGGTGCTGCATGCCACTATAGTAATAAATGGATTTCATATATTAAAAACATGCATAAGTATAGTTTACAAGAAAATATTTAGTTAACTTTCCCATTCAAGTGTTTCCAGTACCAAATAATAGTTTTAGATAAACAAACAATAGAAGCCTAGTGATGGATAGCTTGGTAGCAAGCTCAGCAACTCCTTATATGTCAAATTGTTTTCTTTCTGAACAAAGGACACTTTTTCTTAGTGGAGCATAAAAAAGAGGAACATGAGAAGATTTAACACTGTCACATAAGCGGAGGATGAAGTAACTGTGCTAGCAATCTGTCCTGGAATATGATTTATACATTTTTTTTTAATTTCAGTTGAATTGTGGGTGCAAGAAAAAAATAAATCAAGGTGCTAGATATTTGCATTTAGTCCTATTTGGATTTTAGGCACATGATTATGAAAACGAACATTAAAATGCAATGCTAAAATGATGAGCACTAAGCCAAATGTTAGGGGTGAAATGTGATTGTTGAGACAAAGTACGCGAACTCTTTGATCAATTTACGTGGATTTGCAAGTGGGCAGATGGGTAAATTCAGAGGAGAGGAGAATGTTATAAGAGAACGTGACTTAAAATACTGAGCACAGTGGAGCTCAGGGGTGCTTGTAGGCCTTGATTTTTAAATCTGCTTTATTTGCGGTTCCTTACACAAATACTTCCCTTCCAAACTCCCAACCCTAGCAGAAGAGAAGTTTAGTAGGGGAAGGGGTTGTAGACCTCTTTAGATGTAGTTCCTTGAGAAAATTCCACTCTGTTGTCAGGATTTCCAGCAAACCAGCAAACAAGCAACAGAGGGCAAACATAACAGCAGAACAAACCAGTAAGCCAGCATTTAAGCAATCCAGCAATCCAGAAAGAGCAAAAGCAGCAATAAGGACCAGTAGCAGCATCAGCAACTTTCTTGAAACAGTCTCCGAAGTGCCTCCTCTCTCTCTCTCTCTCTCTCTCTCTCTCTCTCTCTCTCTCTCTCTCTCTTTCTTTTTCTCTGGTCTTCTTCTCTATTTATACCTTCTTAGATAAATGGGATGAACATTTCAAGAAAGACAAAACAGGAATCAACACCAGAGCCTACCACAGAGGGCCTTTGAAAGACTCTGACCAGCAGGGTATTAAAGCAGACGCTGAAACTCATAGCCAAACTTTGAGCAGAGTGTTTTATGAAAGGAGGTAGAGATGAAAGACCTGGAAGGGCAGGAGTTCCACAAGGAGAGCAACAGAACCAAAAAATCTGAGCACAGGGGTATTTTCTGAAACTGATACTCCAACCAAGGACCATGCACAGATGTAGCTCTTGGCAGCTCAGTCTCCAAGCAGGTGTCCTATAGGGTAAGGGGAACAAGGGCTGTTTCTGACATGAATTCAGTGGCTGGCTCTTTGATCACCTCCCCCTGAACGGGGAGCAGCCTTACCAGCCACAAGGGAATACACTGAAGCCAGTCCTGATGAGACCTGATAGGCTAGGGTCAGATGAAAAGGGAGGAGAACCGCCCAACTGGGGGAGGGGCATGGGAGGAGAAGACAGAGAAAGGGTGGGACTGGGAGGGAAGAAGGGGGGCTAGAGTTGAGATTCAAAATGAATAAACTGTAATTAATTAAAAATTTTTTTTTGCCTTGGTGAGTGTTTCTTTTCTTTTTTTCTTTTATAAATTAAATTTTTAATGTTTACATTAATTACATTTCATTCACTTTGTATCCCTGCTGTAATCCCCTCCAGTTGTTCATTTCTTTTTGGAGAAGGTGGCAAGTGAGGTCCCATAAAATGCTGTTATGCAACCTCTTGCCAAAGCTCTTGGTTAACCTTCAGAACTTGACTCCAAGACTACATATTTGAAAAGAAAACATATGTGAGTCACAGAACAAGAATATATCAAGCTGCTACAGACTTGGAAAGTTCTTCCCTACTGGCTAGATTTCCTGCTCTTAGATATTGCAATTCATGCTACCAGAGGAGAAAGTAGTCAAAAGCTTACAGAGCTGAGAATCTTGCAAACTACAATGACTGACCTGTCAAGACATGATCACTAGTACAGCATTTTCATGATCATCACAGTGATAACCATTTTCTGATTGGATTCAAGCCCTACCTGACATGACAAAACAATATGGGCACTGTTGCTGGGTTAGAGCTAGGGTTTCTGTGAGTCATATGCTCTAGGAGTCATCTGATACTAACATTGTGCTACACTGGCACAGTATTAAACTAATTTCTAATGACGTATTTCTATTCCAGTATTTTCCCCTCATCTCTCAATCTTCATCAGCATGACTGCTATTTGCAGCAGATATTTAACACATGAAACACACAACTCACCCGAGAGCATAGAAGACACTGTTGAATGATCAGCCCTGAATGGTACATTGTTGCCATTCAAGGCTGAGAAGTCATGGAAGAGGAGGTTGTGGAAAGAGTGTAAGGGTGAGGCAGAAGGAGGGGGATGAGTAAGGTAAAACAGTTTCATCCTGCACAGCAGGGTAGTTTTACATATGAACTCACAGCAATTGTGAAAGTATGCACAACTGCTATTGTCCTTTTACTGTTTTTTTTTAAGATAACCATGGTTTTGAGATCTTCTACTTTTTCCCCTCTTCCTCCTCCTCATTATTATTATTATTGTTATTTATAATTTATTCACTCTGTATCCCAGTTGTAGTCCCTTCCCTCATCTCCCCTTGGTCCCACCCCTTCCTCCGTCTTTCTGCCCTATTCCTATTCCATAGCTCACTTTGAGGGCAGCTTCTCTTTCATATGTAGGAGATACTATTGAGCAGCATATATCTTAGTTCTCAGGCTCTTAAAAGCAACTCCTCCTTTTCTTTGGTGTTGTTCTTTGAGATTTGGGTGTAAGGACCATGTTACAGAATTATCAATTGGGTTTGGGTGTTCCAGAATAAGTTGTGTGAGTTTTGACTAGTTGTGACTTTCTGTAATGCTTTCCTTCTCCTGTAGATACAATTCTAAAAGGCAGGCTATAAACACATATAAAAAAAAAAAAACACTAAATGCACTAAATGTGTTTATTTATATATTATATATAATCTGTACTTACATATAAATATGTATATAATAAATACATGCATAACAATAATATTTAAAGAATAAGATGTCATGAATTTGAGCGTGTGAGGGGAGAAGAGAGTTTAAGCAATGATATAAATACTGTAATTATACATGAATTTCAAAAATATTCAATGAAAATAAAATATATTTATCGTAAGGAAACTCAAAAATAAGGTTGAATTTATTATCTATTGCCAAAAAAAGACGCAGAACCGTAGCATAAATATAATTTAGATATGTTTTCATCAGCATAGCAATATTACATAGCACATAATACATAGCAACAATAATACATGGCATGTATTATTGGAAATAGACCCTGAGAGTTGAGGTATACACTATCTAAATGCTGAAGTTAAATTTATGATAAAATGTTCATAAATTTAGGTGACCTGTCTCGTGTCTATATGAACAAAAATTGGAAGTTCACTGAGAACACTTGAAAATTATATTTTTTCTCCTGTCCTTGTCTGAATCTTAATTATATTGTGGATAAAGCAATGTTATCAAATACCATAGAAAAGAAGAACAGTGTGGGACTTCCTAGCTGGCAGCATCAGGAAGAGCTATTGTTAGTGTTGTCAGGGTCACTATTTGAAAACTGCATTCTTAAAGATACATGCTTCCACTTTAAAGCTTCATGGTAAAAATGGCCACATTCCACAGTAATAATTGCTTTCAAATCATATGCAATGTAGCAAATGAAGACATGAGAACATTTGGTTAACAATTGTTTAAATTTCTTTGCCAGTTCATTTAATCTTTAAAGAATTTAGTTTCCACAGGTACAAACTAATTATTTCCTCCTCCAAATAATACTGCTTAGTATTGAAAATGAAAAAGAAAACATAAATTAAACCACAAAGAAAATTGCTTTTACTAACAAAGTCAACTGAAGAATGGATGCAGAAACTGTGGTACATCTACACAATGGAGTATTACTCAGCAATGAAAAATAAGGAAATCATGAGATTTGCAGGTAAATGGTGGGACCTGGAAAGGATCATCCTGAGTGAG
>REGO01001265.1:78180-92733 GCA_010120015.1 Rhombomys opimus
AAGATACTGGGACTCATAGCCAAACTTTGGTCAGAGTGCAGGAATCCTTATGGAAGAAGAGGAAGATAGAAAGACCTGGAGGAGACAAGAACCCCACAAGGAGGACAACAGAGCCAGACTCCACTTGGGTCCAGGGGAGCTTGCAGAGATCAATACTCCAACTAAGGAATATGCCTGGAGAGGACCTAGACACCCTTGTTCAATGGAAGCCCATTGGCTGCTCAGTTTCCAAGTGGGTTCCCTACTAAGGGGCACAGGGGCTGTCTCTGACGTGACTCTCCAACAGGCTCTTTGATCACTGCCCCCTGGTGGATGTAGCCTTACCAGGTCACAGAGGAAGATGAGGCAGCCAGTCCTGATGAGACCTGATAGGATAGAGTCAAATAGAATGGGAGGAGGATGTCCCCTATCTGGTGACTAGGGAAAGGGCATAGGGGGAGAAGAGGGAGGGTGAATGGGACTGGGAGGAGACCAGGGAGGGGGTGCAGAGGAGATACAAAGTGAATAAACTGTAATAAATAAATATGTAAATAAAATTTTAAATTTAAAAATTATTAATCATACAGTAATTGCAAAGTAGTTTGCTCTGAATTAAGAACCTTTAAATTAACTGTTATGAAATTCAAGCAATATCTTTGTTTTCAGACAATCTAACATCACAAATATGTATAAAACACGTTATTTAATATTTTGACCTGTAAACAGAGAATTGCCATGTTAGAATGATTTGAGGGAGTATTCAGTTTAACTTATTTTTCACATGTCCTATTATTACTACTGGCACATAAGTCTGTAGCTCGACAACACAAACAAAATCTATTTGAAACTATGAACAGTGTTTATTTTTGTGTTTTAATTGAAAAATTAAACAAAAATAAGTAAAAAATATTTCTTTCTGGGCACTGAAAATAATTAAATGTATAAAATAATTCTTAGTAATCAGCTCCAGGGTAGTCACTTGTAAAGAAAAAGTCTATGACATTTTACCTGCTAACAAATAATTTTGTAATAGGCACCATTTACATTTGTTTCTTTAGTGGTTATCATGTATTTAACTATCAAGTTTACAGTAAGAGAAGCCTTGTTGTTCCTGAGCAGATCATGTCAACCATTTGGACAGTAGAATGAAGATGACCAAGGAGATTGGTGAAACAGCAGTGAATGAAAGAGACAGAAATCACTGTATTCACAAATTTAAATTCTGGTGGAAGGAGAAATACCAAAATTAATGTAATATGTGAGCAATTTTAATAATATGGTATTGCTTTTTAAGTACTGTTTAAATATGGAATGTTATTAAAGTTTGGTCCAAGAAACTTTTGCAGCCACAGAGATCCCAAAACACCAAAGCCTGAAGAATACGTTACATGTTACAGTTCTCTTCAAAGCTACAATAATTTAAATAAAAAATTAAAAACAGTAATTAGAAAAAGGACACCTCTGTAGTCCCCTACAGTGGGGATAGAAAGTGAATAAACTGTAATTTATTCAAAAAAAATAATTTAAAAATTTGTATAAAGAAAAAAAAAGAAAATGAAGGACACTGAACACAGAGGTACACTTATTACTTTATTTTTATCTAATATCATGACAAGTTGATTTAAGAAATAATTTTTTTGAAAATATATTTGAGTGACACTCTGGGCAGTTTCTCCAAAAACGGAAATGAGAAGATTTATCTGAGCCCATATCAAAGGAGTAAATTTTTTTTTTTGTATTTGCCCATGAAACAGCATTAATAGGAATGTTCCAGAGCTGGAGTCTGTCTACCTACAGAAAGACTAGCTATGTATGTCAATAGTTCTATATTAATTACTACTAAGTTAGTAATCCTGGTTTGTCAAAAGAAGATCAGTCCAGGAAGGTCTGAGTTGGTACTTAATAAATATCTATTTTAACCAGAAACCTATACTATCTTTCTTCTTTTCCTGTACACTGTCTCTGTTAGTTGTCTAAGAAACAAAAATGGATATGTCTCAAGCATTAATTTGGGATGAGTAAATCGAGATCTACGAGAATAATTGATTTGTTTCTGGCTAAGTCGAGCATATCATTGAATTTGACAAAGAATAAGCAACATGGTATTTACTATCAGTTTCCCTCCTAAATTCACTGTAAATAGTTTGTATATCTCCTGTAAGACCCACAGGATATAGAGCAAAATAACAGTCTGCACATTTAACTGAATGTAGAATATCTGGCCTTGCAGACTATCTGCCAAAATTGCATTTTTTTCTTACATTCACTAACTATATCAACACGTATGTATTAATTTTAGTTAATACTTTTCAGATTGAAAACTTTTCCTAGATGTGTAAAGAAAAGATTTAATGTTGTCCCCCAACGTGAATTATTTCCTCTTAAACATAGGTACTGATAACCAGTCCCCTCCATACTTCTTATTTACAAACTTGCCTTTGCCTTCAGTTATCCTCCATTGAAAAAACAGCTATTGTAAAATTATCTTTTTCTTACAACATTTTAATACTCATATTGTATAATAAATTTAAAACAATGTACTTGCCAATCTTTACTGTAGCATTAAGTACATTCGTTCTTTTTATGCTATGTTAGAGCAGAATAATCTACCTATTATTTACAAAACTCATCATTTCCATGTCTTAAATAACATAATCCATCCAACATGAGGTTTTTATGTAGCTCCCT
The DNA here is from genome assembly GCA_010120015.1 of Rhombomys opimus. Taxonomy (NCBI): domain Eukaryota; kingdom Metazoa; phylum Chordata; class Mammalia; order Rodentia; family Muridae; genus Rhombomys; species Rhombomys opimus. Next base: position 80,848 of record REGO01001265.1, read on the forward strand.
TAAACTTTGGATAACATGCATAAAATGCTATTCAAATACTAACCAATAGTTATTATTTGTCTGGATAATATGCCTAATAACTTGGGAAGAAACCTAGTTTAGACTGTAGATTCTAATATGATATTTAGCTGGATAAGATTTGATTTGTCCAGAATAAATAAGTTTTCAATCTTAAATCTTAAAAATATCCAGAATATGCCATACGGTTCTGATTATGAAGTCTAGAGTGTAAGTTAGCTAGAAATTTAGTTAGTTTTGACAGTGTTACAGTGTTATAAAACTATTATGCAAACCTGTGTTTAATAAGCATATAAATATTATGTATAATTTTTACAATTCAAAGGTTTACACTTCGATTTCAAGTTTAAACTAAGGAATTTCTAAATTTGAACCAAATATCAAATCATTTTGGTTCTTAGACTATTTTGAGCAAATTTTGCAAGCCACCTAGATGTTATGTCAAAAACAATGGCAGAAATGCCCTTTCAGTTGCTTGTAATTTGGGTGTGTCTATGTGACCCATTAAACAATACCTCAGTAGGTAACCATTTTTGGGTTTTATTTGCTAGCATAAAGAGTATAGTTCTGGTATCGTCTTTCTATTGTATTGTAACTCCAAGAAGCTATGGATAGATGTATCACAGACCTAGAGAAGAGTCCATAGTATCCTTATGCTAAATGGAAATAGTGTTAAAATAATTTCTATTTACTGCCTTGTAAACAGCACAATATTTCTTCATTTACTGCTTTAAACAGTTCAGAATTTCTCTCAATCATCATGAGAGAAGTAGTCTATTTGTTTTCAGTAGATGGAAATTGTCAGAGAAGAACCCTAGAAACTGGTCATCATGTAAAGAATAAGAGAATGTGGAATACTCACACTTACATTGAATATGCATATCACACACTCCCCCACACACCAACAGTCACTGATCTTAGTGGAAGGGAGGTGGCAAGATAATAAAAGCCAGAGAAAGTTGATGAAATTAACAAAACTGTGTTTTCCACATACACAAATGCAGCTGCACGATTATGCCCAGTGATTGTGACAGTATGCTTGAGAAAGCTCCTGCTAGACAAGATACAAGTACAGAATGTGGAAGATAAACAGAAAACCCCATTACTCTCTGAGGATCTCTGTACATTTGATGGATTCTAAAAAAGGAAAGGTCAATTTTCTTTAGAAATACGACATCTGATAAGTCAACACCCTATCAGGGTAGGCCCACTTCCACAACTAGTAGGGCAACAGTAAATAGACACCCTGAGGAAATAAAAACAATAACAATAATAAAAGTCCTCAAAATTTGGTGGGAAAGAATAGTAGGGTGGAGAGGATAGATATGGGAGGAGTTGAGGGGACATGCAAATGTTCAAGGTACATTGCATGAAATTCTCAAATAATTAGTCAAAATGTTAAAATAATATTTAAAATAAAAATAATATGATTTTCTATAAAAATAGCCTTTCCAAGTGTCTCTACATGACAGTATTTAGGATAATATATTTTTCTTTTTTGGAGTATTTATATATTTATATAACATGTATAAATATGGTTATATTTTCAGTATCACAAGCAAAACAAAACACTAAGGATGAAGTCAGGGAAAGAGATTGGGAGAAGATAAAACTTGAGAGAATCAGAATATATAATATTGCACTGATATCTTTAAAACACATTACTTTGATGCTAACTAACCCTTACTCTTTAAATTTAATCTATTATATTCTTATGATTCTCTTATGATTATGTTATTCATAATTCAATTTAAAAATGACATTTTGATACATTGAAAAAGTTGAATGTTTTTAGAATTAATTCTGATGTTTTTAAGAAATGCTTCTTTTCTTTTTTGTGGTTTTCAAATGCAGATTTTATATCTGTATACTAAAAATTTTTAATTACTCCTTTTTTTCTTTTTTTAATTATAATTGTTTATTATTGTTAGTTACATTTTATTAACTCTGTATCCCAGCTGTATCCCGCTTCCTTATTCCCTCCCAATCCACTCTCCCTCCCTCATCTCCTCCCTGCCCCTTTCCAAGTCCACTGATTGGGGAGGACCTCTTCCCATTTCATCTGACCCTGATTTATCACGTATCTTCAGGATTGGCTGCAAAGTCCTCCTCTGTGGCCTAGCAGGACTGCTCCTCCCTTGGGAGGTGGGGAGGTCAAAGAGCATGCCATTGAGTTCCTGTCAGAGATAGTCCCTGTTCCCCTTACTATGGGAAACCAATTGGTTATTGAGCTACCACGAGCTTTGTCCAAGCAAATGTTCTAGGTTATATCCATACATGGTCTTTGGTTAGAGAAACAGTTTCTGAAAAGACCCCTGTGCCCAGATATATTTGGTCCTTGTGGGGTTCCTATCCTTTCCACGTCCTACTAACTCGCCTTCTGCCAAAGGTTTGGTTTTGAGTCTTAGTATCTGTTTTGAAACGCTGCTTGGTAGAATCTTTCAGATGCCTTCTGCGGTAGACTCCTGTCATAAGTCCAATGCACATCTCATTTGTCTTTCTAAGTGAGGATTGATCCTCTTACCCCGTGTCTGCTTCCTTGTTTATCTCCTTTAGGTGTATAGACTTCGTTATGTTTATCATCTCTTGTAGGTCTATATAAGCGAGTATATACCATGTTTGTCTTTCTACTTCTGGGATACTTCACTCAGAAAGATCTTTTCTACAAACGCTCCTTTTCTAAACTCTATTTAGCACTTAAACACATAGAAAAGTTTGATGAGTTTAAAGTGCACATCCATTATGACTTCTATAATTTTTTCTTTGGATTTTTATGGATTGCAATTACCATCTCTGAGAGAAGTACAAATGCAAGAATGAGGTGCTATGAAAAAAATTAATTTCATAGGTTATCCTGAAATCAAAACTTTTTATTTAGTGCTGGGACACATAGGCAGATGTAAGACTATCATTTATTGGAAGTAACCAATTTATTCACCTTACATTACTCATTAAATAATTAATTAACACTTATACTGAATACCCAGTATCTGATATTAGGTACCAAAACACTCTATTAGATACTAAAATTAAAGACGTACTTGATCATGGCTTTATCCTCTTAGGACTTCTATTCTAAAATAGAAGACAAAGATATGCACATGACTGTAATGTTGAGTGTTAAGTAGCATAAGAAACAAATCTGGGCTTATTTTAAAAACCAAACGAATCTATAAAAGCCACGATGATAAGCATATTTGTATACACTGTAAAGTTCTGTTCATTTTTCATAGCATGATTGCTGCTATCTTAAATTCACAGGACCTGTGATTATGCACACAGGACTTTCAACATATTCTAACAATTTATGTCACCTCTCAAGAGTGAGTTCATGAGACAGTTGAGTGAGTTCAAGAGAGAGAGAGTGACAGGCTGCAAATAGGAATGCTCATTTTTTTCTTCTTCTTCTTTTTTTTACTTTTCCTATTTCTGTTTTATATTATTATTAGTTTTGATGTTTTCTTTTGTATTTTATTTATTTTATTTATATTACTATTTTTTTGCAGTTTATTCACTTTGTATTTGATTGTAGACTCCCTCTTCCTTCATATCCCTCTTTCCTAGTCCACTGATAGGGGAGGTCCTCTTCTCCTACTGTCTGACCCTAGCATATCAGGTCCCATCAGGACTGCCTGAATCTTCTTCCTCTGTGGGTTGGCTAGGTCGCCCCACCAGGGAGAAGTGATCAAGGAGCAGGCAGCTAAGTTCATGCCAGTGACTATCTCTCACTGGGGAACCCACATGGAGACTGAGCTGTCTATGGATTACACCTGAGCAGGGGGTCTAGGTCCTCTCTATGCATGGTCTTTGGTTGATGCATCAATCTCTGCAGTCCCCTGGGCCCAGGTTTTTGGATTTGATGGTCTCCTTGTAAGACTCCTGTCCCCTCCAGTTCCTTCTATTTACCCCTTCCTCCAAAAATCTCCCTGTGCTCTGTCCAAAGTTTGGCTGTAATTCTTGGCATCTGTTTCAATTCCCTGCTAGGTGGAGTCTTTTAGAGGACATTTGTGGTAGGCTCCCATCATGTTCCTCTCTTCTACTGCTTCTGGTGTCTATCCTATTTTCCCTTCTGAGTGAGAATAAAAATATCTTTCCTAGGGTCCTTCTTGTTGTTTAGCTTCTTTAGGTTTATAAATTTTTTAGGTTTATAGATTTTAATAGATGTTTATCCTATATTATCTGTCTAATATCCACTTGTAAGTGAGTATATGCCACGTGTGTCTTACTGCTTCTGTGCTACTTTACTCAGAGTAATGTCTTCTAATTCCATCCATCTGCCTGCAAATCTCATGATTTCCTGTCTTTAATATCTGAGTAGATTCCATTCTGTAAATATTCCACAATTTCTGTATCTATTCTTTGGTTGAGGAACATCTAGGTTGTACCACGAGTAAAGGCAGTGTTTCACCAAGTTACACTTGAAGGGAGTCATTTCCTTGGTCTCTCACTGGTATTCATTCTGGAGTGATGATATTTTGTTCCTATTACCCCAGGAAAATTAAACACACCAAATTCTAAGGGTAGTTATTGACAATTTGTACTTAGGAAAAAAAAGTGTATTAATAATTCAAGAATGATTTTTTTTTCTGTTATTCTCCTTGTGGAGGTCCTGTCCCCTCCAGGACTTTCTATCTCCCCCTTCTTTCAAAAGATTCCCTGCACTCTGTCCAATGTTTGGCTGTGAGTCTCAGCATCTGAGACTCATATCCTGCTGGATAGAGTCTTTCAGAGGCCCTCTGTGGTAGGCTCCTGTCCCTTTCCCTGTTTTCTCCCTCTTCAGATTTCCAGTCCGTTTGCATTTCTCTTTTCTGAGACTGATACTCCAACCAAGGACCATGTATGGAGAAGGCATAGACCCCCTAAACAAATCTAGCCTATGGCATCTCAGTCTCCAAATGGGTCCCCTTGTTAGAGGAACAGGGCTTGTCTCTGACATGAACTCAGTGGTTGGCTCTTTGATCACCTCCCCATGAGGAGGGGGCAGTCTTGCCAGCCCACAGAGGAAGACTATGCAGCCAGTCCTGATGAGACCTGATTGGCCTCAGTCAAATGGAAAGGTAGGAGGACCTCCTCTATCAGTGGACTTCGGGAGGGGAATAGGAGGAGAAGAAAGAGGAAGGGTGAGATTGGGAGGGGACTACAGTAGGGATAAAAGGTGACTAAATTGTAATAAAAATGAATAAATAAAAGGAAAGTATAATTCAAGAATGAAAGGTAATGAAATTAGCAATTTTCAGGAACCATGAGACAGGTTGATGGCGAAACAACACAATCACTGAGAACAACTACAGTGTTTTCATTACCTAAAGTCTCCAAACTCCTACTCAATGAGGATAATTGTGTGTACATATGTTTTCTACGGAGCAGTGGTAATTATTTTTCTTCTTCCAAGTACATATACCAGTCTTATTCTAATCTCTCTCCTTTCTCTGACTTTGTGACTCATCACTATAGTTCTGTAAACACCCTTCTTGTTTTCTCATTGAATTTCTTTGTTTTATCCACTCAGTTGCATCTTTAATGAAATATCATCAAATCATCCCTTGTAAGAGAGATAATGGATATTCTAAGTATTGAGTCATACAACCTGAGTTATAATTGTTCAGCTCACTCAGAGAGGCATGGGCTCAGCCATAAGCAAATGCATAAATAAAGTAGCTGAGTTCATTAAAATGTCTCTTGCAAATCAGAATGATAATTTGTATTTGTCCCATGAGAACGGCAAGGATGGAAATGAAAATTCCATCTGCTCAATTATTTTTACCTTTAATAATTTGTACTCCAGTATGACCCATTATTAAAGGTAATTTTTACCCAAAAAAATAAAAATAAAAAGGTACATGGGTATCAGATGTCTGATAGTTTGAAAAACATGACACAAGCTTAAAAACAAAATGTATGGGTGTGATGGAATTCCCCTCCCTCTACTAGAAGACTAGTGCAGTTGGAAGGTGGCCTCCTCAGTCTCTGTGGACACTGCTACCAGGAGTCACTCCCTCATACCTTCCCATGGCCCTACCTTGGTTTAAATCTCCAGCTTGTCAGAGAGCTATCCCACCCTCAGTTTCTCTTTCTCAAGTCGGTCCTCTCTCCCTTGCCCTCCACAGGTCTGTTCTCCACCCTCTTAACTCTATGTGCCCTTTTGCCTATCTTGTTCCCTGACTTCAGCCACTACCTTTGTCTATTCTATCTCCCTTTCCAAGTGAGATTTATCCATCCTCCATTGGCTTCTCCTTGTTATTTATCTTTTTTTGTGTGTCTATGCCTCATAGTATGCTTATCCTGCACTAATGGCTAAAATCTCCTTATATTTGAGTACATACTATGTGTATCGTTCTGGGTCAAACTGGATTACCTCACTCAAACTTATATTTTCTGGTTCCCTCCATCTGCCTGAAAATTTCATGATATCTCTTAGCCATTCTGACTGGTGTGAAATGGAATCTTGGTGTGGTTTTATTTTCATTTTCCTGATGACTAAGGAAGTTGAACATTTCTTAAAAATGTTCTCCAATCCCAGAATTATCCTGCCTACAAGATGTACAGGGATAAAGATATAGCAGATAGAACAGAGATTGAGGGAATGTCCAACCAATTCTTGGCCCAACCAAAGACCTACCCTATGGGAGAGTGCCAACCCCTGACACTATGAATAATACTCTGATAAGCTTGCAAAGGGAAGCCTGACAGAGTTGTCCACTGAGAGACTCTACCAAGCAGCATCTCAAAACAGATGCTGACACTCACAGCCAAACAGGGGGATGCTTAAGGAGTCTTGTGGAAAAGTGGGAGGAAAGAGAAAAGGAGTTGGAGGTGAGAGGAGTCCCACAAGAAGACCAACAGGACCAACTAACCAGAGCCTTGCGGGGCTTTCTGAAGCATCAACCAAGGACCTCGCATGAACTGGACTCAGAGCCCCTATAAAGATGAAGCAGATGTAAAGCTTAGGCTTCATGTGGGTATCCTAGTAAAGGGTGTGGGCACCTCATTAAATACTGACTCACTTGCCAGCTCTTTGATCACTTCTCCCTGGCAGGACTGCCTTACCAGGCCATCATGAAACTGCCCAGTCCTGATGCAGCTTCCTGAGCTGGGGTGGATAGGAAAGGGAGTTCACCTTTTCTGAGGAACAGGTGAATAGAAAAGAGAGGAAAAGAAGAGTGGGATATGGAGTGGAGAAAGAATGGGGCTATAACCATAATGTAAAGTGAATAAAACATAAATTAATTAATTTGAAAGTAAATGAATACATAAAATTTGTTACCTTCATGATATTACTACAATCTTGATAAATATGGCTTCATATATATGTGAAAATCAACATTAAAATTAGAATTCTTATTTACTTAGATTTTCATATCAGAAATCATTGCACACTGTCTTGTTGGGGGTGAGATCCTGGCTGCAAATTCAGGATGGGGAAAATATAGAGCTGATAACACAGAGAAGAAATGGCACTCTTGTCTTTTTATAGATTTTGTTTCTCCACTGTCTTTCTAAAGAAAATGGTTTTCCATTCTTTATAAACTCAGGCTAGTTTAAACTCAGAAACACACATTTAGGGAAGATAATTCTGCAAGGATTTTAGCAAGTACAGGACTTTTATATATGCTTGTACATATATGTATATATACTTTTATACACACACAAAGAAGAGAGAGAGAGAGAGAGAGAGAGAGAGAGAAGAGAGACGGTGGTTGTTGGGGTCATTCAAAGTTTCTGATACTCAGAACAAATTTGTTACAGGATTTTGTCATATGTTAGAGGCCCAATACCATTGACTGTGTAATTTCTTCACACTGCTGGAAAAGATAAAACCAGGGATGAGGCAGGGTTAGGTTTAAGTATACAGCATGGAGCAACAAGCACCTTTTCTATGGTCTAGTTCCACTAATGAGCAAATACTTGTATCTTATTAGGGAAGTCTATTTTGCCTACAATAAATTACATAATAAAACTTTTCCTTCAACCTGGAGAATAGGCTGTTCTGTATGTTTTTTTTAATCATTATATAAAGCCATAGAAACCAAATATCAATAGACGTGATAGAACTAGCAGTGCTGAGAATTATACCAGTGTCAAGAAAGAAAACAATTTCAAACAAATCTGGCAAAATTGTTTTCTCATGCTCTTAGGCAGTTTCCAATTTTCTTGGCCAGACAATTTGGAGGACTCTTCTAATGCTTTTGAACTGAAATCTAGAATGCTGAAGGAATCAAATAATTCCAATAAATTAAACAGAGCAACCATTGTCCAACTAATATTCAGAAAATTATCAGGTCTTGTTATTTTCCATTTTTAACCATTTTAAGTACTGTATAGTTCTCTCCCTGATTATTCTTGCTATTTCGCTATGTATTCCTGGGATATATGCAGTGATTCTGTATGGTTTTCATAACTACTACTTTAATAGCTCCAATGTGCACACTGTTCTCAATTTATGATTCAAAAGTAAACATTCAGCCAGTTCAGGTGTTCAACTGAAATCCTTCAGTAGCATCTTAAAACAGAAAAAGATTTAAAGTTAGAACATGATCTCATTTCTCCTATCTTCAATCCAAACATCTCTGCCAGTCTAAACTATTTCCATACATATATGTCTAAATAAATATATATATGTCTATATATAAACATATATATGCATATGCATATATATGTCTATACACACACACAGATATATATATATATATATATATATATATATATATATATATATATATGTATGTATGTATCTTGGGCATTAACTGCAGTTGTTTATGCTTCTTTGGGGTATTTTCTTGTCTTCATGGTAAACGTGTACGTACCAAACTAGGGCATGATGCTACTAGTGTTTGTTGAGAGTCCGCATTTCTAGGTACTATGGATGAAAGGTAGTCACAGGCCTGTGTGGACTCCAGGGAGTTGGAAAACCATCTTACAACCCTGGCTGTGAGAAGCATTATGAAGAAGAATGTGCTTACTAAAGGAGAATGAATAGTTGACTCTTTGACATTATAATTGAGTCAATGCTTTATCTGAAAATCGTATTTCTCCAATGTGTGAGATTTATCCAGCCACACCTAAGTATTGTTTTAGACATCTGAAAATATAATTTCTATTATTGCACAGTACTTAGTAGTATCCAAATAATGATGTTTTACCTCTGTGAAGCTGTGCTTTAGCTGACAGTGTGTTGCACAAGAGAATTCCTTTATAGTATCTCTGATGTCTAAATACATTTTTTTAGAGTGTATGCTTGAATTCTCAGCACCTCAAACTCAATTTTATCTCAAACGTACTTTGCTGGAAAGACCTCAGTATGAAACATAGATTTATTTCACTTTGAAAATGCACATATGGAACTTTTTTTCTTTCCTCTAAATTCTGCTTACAAAGTTAATGGTCTGCCCTTTCTTCAGCTTATCTCAACTTTCCTGCATTTATCATAAAAAGTCTACATAGACAAATAAACACATAGAAAAGTTTCTCTCTGCATTCTTCATGAAAATCTTATAGGCAGACCTGGAGGACGCCATCCCCAGATTCCCATGTACTACCTGCAAGACATCCCCTCTAGCCCTGAGTCATTCATTTTCTCCCTTCTTATCACTAGTTGATTCCTCCCTGCCCCTTTTCATCTACCTAACCACAGCTTTCCTTTTATTTTCGTGTTTTTATATTTCTTACAGGCTTTAAACTTTGAAGTTTTATGTACAAGTTATTTCACTAGTCATCCGGAATTTAGGCGACATTTTCTCTACCAGCTCTCTTTCCCATGTAGCAATAATCAGTTGTGAAGTTATCATCACTAACAAGTTCTCAGGGCCTTTGGAGCTAGCTCAGTTGTTACACTGCTGTTTTTATCTTAGCTGACCCTTTTTCACATGGAAGTTCACATTAGATTAAAGTGTCAGCTGGCAAGGACACTCTATGACAGTCTCACATGCACAGTCAGTCTCTGGTGGTCGGTGTCCACTGGACTGGCCTAGTCCTTCAAGAGGCTTAGAGGCTTATACTAGCTCATCAAGATGTTTGCCTTCCTCACATGGACTTCTTTTTAATTTTATTGAAAACATTTTTTTGAGTTCTATGTTCTGATCAGTTTCCCATGTCCCATCTCTTATTAAATGCACCCCAAATCCCTTCTAATTTAACTCCACATCTTCTATCTTTATTTTGAAAACAAACAAATGGACAAAATAAAAAAAAACAGAATAAAATAAAACAAACAGAAAAGAGAGAAACAAAAAGCATGAGAAACAAGATTATGTCTGCAATGAGTTTCAGTAATCCTAGGGTAATGTTTTTTTGTTTTGTTTTGTGGGTTTTTGTTTTGTTTTGTTTTAGCTTTAAGCAAAGCCCTCTGGCAGAGGGAAAAACATACATAAATTATAAACATTTGTTATCCTTACAACATATGCGAAAAGCCTACCACCCAGAAGTCTGTAAGAAAGAGTCTTCTGAAAGATAGTAAAGAAGAAGCTTCATAAAGGAAAGTGATGTCTATATAAAAGAGGCTCATAGTCCCAAGAGCCACCTGTTTCCTGTGTGTGTTGAAGACACAACATGAGCATATCAGGTATGAGCATGCAGGCTCTACTCATGCCCTACCATATTTGTTAGTGCTTCACCTTGGACTTCCTCAGCTTAGAAAAGTTAAGAATTAAAATTTATGAATTTTAAAAATAAAAATAAAAAATAAATAAACTTTTTGAGTTTTATTTATAAACTAATGAGTTTATGGTGCTTCATTATAGATGACTAAGTAGAGTATGAAAAATATTTGCTTAGAAATTTGCTTTTATTTCACCTTATTCAGTCATGTAAATTATAATTTTTTAGATGTGATGCATCTTGAGAAAATATATTCAACACAGCATGAAATAATAAAACAATAGAAAAACAATGCCTAGACTGTGGCACAATTTTTTTTAAATTAATTCTTGAAATTCTCTAATACTCAGATTCAAAACCTATTGCCCTCTTGTGTAACAGAGGTTGAATCTACTAGTTTTGAATGACATAGTAAAATTTAGCTGTCTCATCTTTATAATTCAGAATGTGATTTCTTCATTTTTGTTAATCATGGGCCCTTTTTTCTCACATACTTGTATCAGTACAAAGGCTACCCTTGGGAGTGTGTTTTGATTAAAACACCTCATGTAAAGTAAATGCCAGTGTGTTTTCTATGTGCTCTAAACATAATTTCCTTAGGTGGATTTGTATGCTGCTTCTAAAATCAACATCTTAAATACCTTCTAATGGAAAAATGCAGGTGATTAAGCCCTGTCAAATATTTAACCAATGGATGTTGATGAACCACTAGCTTTTAAGAAGTCATTCTAAACCAAAGATTAAAATTTGAATTTGCTGTGATAAGTACAAATCCTAGAAAATTCAATATTGAGACTACATCAACAATTTGAGCAATATTTAGTATAAGTGATTTTGCATATCACTTAGAAAAATAGATTAGAGGAGAGATTGCTGTTTATCTTTGCAATTTAGTTTTTTCTGTGCACCTACCATGGTCTAAGTTATACAGCTAAGTATTAAAAAAAAGCACCTATGGTTTTAGGTAGATATAACTGGATAATATAAAAATATATTTGGTTATTTGAAAATCTGCTTCTTCCTATGATGGTTCTTTACACTTCTTTTTTTCCCTTTTTTAATTTTTTATTTAACTTTTATTAATTACACTTTATTCATTTTGTATCCCCCCATAAGCCCCTCCCTTGTCCCCTCCCGGCCCCACCCTCCCCCCCTTCTGCATGCATGCCCCTCCCCAAGTCCACTGATAGGAGAGGTCCTCCTCTCCTTCTTTCTGATCTTAGTCTATCAGTTCTCATCAGAAGTGGCTGCATTGTCAGGGTTCTAGGTTATCTC
>REGO01001265.1:101599-126775 GCA_010120015.1 Rhombomys opimus
TATTTACTGACAATACATCTATTACTTCATTACAAGAGGAGCTGAAGCCACAGAAAAATAATGATACAAGACTGTGAACACGGGGACTTCTGGCTTTTGTTTTAACTTGAAAATAAATTAAACTCAATGTTATAATGAGTAGCCATATTCTTTATATATCTGGGACATGTTGCTTGTTATTTTGTAATTTTGTATTATACTCCCATATTATTCTTTTTTTTCATTTTTTTTAAATTTTAGTTTTATTAATTACAGTTTATTCACTTTGTATCCCCCCGTATCTCTCTCCCTCCTCCCCTCCCAATCTCCCCCTACCTCTTCCCCAAGCATGTCCTTCTCCCTCCTCCTCTTCCCTCTGGTCCTAGTCTATCAGGTTTCATCAGGAGTGGCTGCACTGTCTTCTTCTGTGGCCTGGCAAGTCTGATCCCCCCTCATGGGGAGGTGATCAAAGAGCAGACCAATCTGTTCCAGTCAGAGACAGTCCCTGTCCCCATTACTATGGAGCCCATTTGGACACTGAACTGCCATAGGCTACATCTGTGCAGGGGTTTCAGGCCATCGCCATGAGTGGTCCCTGGCTGGAGTATCAGTTTCAGAAAATATTCTTCACATGCAGATATGCTAACAATGTGTTTAATATTACCTACTTAGAAAACTTTATACCTTTAGAAAAATTAGAAGTGTGTATTGAGAAGCGTTAAAACTTGTGCAAGTGCTGCCAAATGCATGTGAAAACTGATTTTAACAAAATACATTGGAGCTCTACACAGATGAGCCCAACAATAACATAATTATTGACAACTGAATAACTACATCTTTCATTAGTCCCATTTCAAGGTTTATCCAGCCTGATATAATCTCCAGGCAAAGACCAAGTTTCTAACTTAGGCAGTAATTCCAAGGTTCCACAAATACTTATTTTTAATAACAAATTTCTTTTACTTAGTGCTTGATGCACTTTCATTTCGAACTATATCTTTTTATGTTAATGTTGCCTCTTGAGTTTTTTCTGTTCATATATGTGCATCTATATCACAGCATGCATTTACATAAAATGCTAAAATACCCAAACTTTTTAATTTAAACTTAAAGACTTCTGTATTATAATAAACTTCAACCAGAATTTTCCCACCCTCCACCTGTCCTCACTTTTATTTTGACTCTTTAGCAATTGTTTAATATCTTGCTTATTAATAAGGACTCTGTTTTCTGCATTATATAAAGAATCCTATTGCAATTAATTTAAATGATACTGGTTTCATTTTAATTAATTAATTAATAATTTATTCACCTCCCACTATTTCTATTGTTGTAGAATAGATGCAACTTGAGGGTCAAAATGTCTTTTAAACTTCATTTAGTTTCCCTTTGTTTCACTTCTGTACTGCCCATACTTTGCCTGGTGTAGAGACCCATGAGCTGTTGATTGTACTCAATAATATAAAGAAATAAGAAAAAAAAAATGAACCTGATCCTGGAAAACAGCATTCTAAAGAACCACTAGGTAGACTCGCCATATTCTATTCATATATTTATGCATTTATGTTAGTAGCAAAGTAATAAAGTAAAAGACTCCATGACTTTGAGAGGGAGTGTGGAGAATGGGAGTGCTTGAACAGAGAGCAAAAGGAAAAGGTTGAAGGAAGGCGAGTAAAGGAGAAAATTATGTGCTTATATATTTTTAATTTAATTTAATTTTTTTATTATTAGTTACATTTTATTAACTCTGTATCCCAGCTGTATCCCGCTCCCTCATTCCCTCCCAATCACACCCTCCCTCCCTCATCTCTTCCCTGCCCCTTTCCAAGTCCACTGATTGGGGTGGACCTCCTAGACTTTCATCTGACCCTGTTTTATCAGGTATCATCAGGTCTGGCTGCAAGTTCCTCCTCTGTGGCCTAGCATGACTGCTCCTCCCTTGCGGGGGGGTGGGGGGGATGTGGAGAGGTCAAAGAGACAGCCATTGAGTTCCTGTCAGAAATAGTCCCTGTTCCCCTTACTATGAGAAACCAATTGGTTACTGAGATACCACGGGCTACATCCAAGCAGAGGTTCTAGGTTGTATCCATACATGGTCCTTGGTGGATGTGCTTATATTTTAATTATCATAAAAATTAAGAAAAAAAGCATATTAACAAGTACTTGGAAGCAATAAACAGTTGCAGCATAAGTCTGTGGCCAGTTGAAATGCCTAGTGAAGAAAACTGTCAAGCTGCTGATATACCATAAGGTGGGAGCTGGGGTTACGCATTTGTGACAGGCTAAACTTGGTAGTGCTGGATTGGCTTTTGTTATATTCATAATCTTGTAAGTAACCTCAATAGACAATTTGCTAACTAAACTGGATTTCAGAGGGATCATTTATTTGGCCTGTCTATGTTCTATATGTATAGTGACTAGTTTCTTGCTGTCTCTCTAGAAACATCACAATTATAATTGTTGGCATATAAATGTTCTCATGGAATGTATTCAATTTACCCTTGTTCATTCAAATGCTGATTTCTCTACTCCATTACCTGGTTTCAATCCTGACATTGAATTGTGATGCTTATTCTAAGCAGCACCTGTCTTGTGTTTGTGTAAATATGCTACCATTTTTTTTTTCTCTGTATGGCCAATAAAACAACTATGCTAAGGAATGGAAAGAATAGGGTGGAACATCCTGGTCTTGAAGGGAAGAGAGAAGCAAGTTGGAGGAGGTTCAGAGAAGAGAGATCAGAGAGAAGAGGATTTGGAAACACCAGGAGAGATGAAACAGACCTAAGAGATGACAAAAAAGCAAGTGTAATGTGGGAAATCTGAATGAGAAGAAGCTATATGGGCTTGGATGTTTAGGATGGAGTAATTATTGCCCAGCATTGTGCTCTAGGTTAATTAAATAAATCTAGTCTGTGTGGTGACTTGAATCTACAGCTGGTTTAGAAATAACTGCTGTTTAATTAAAAGATAAATCATTTATCAAATGTTAATTATCATCAATATGTAAGCAAGAATCATGTAAATGAATAAAGTATTCTAACTCTTCATTCTCAAAGCACAAAAGTAGTGTATGCTTGTGTCTGTTCATGCTTTAAGGTGTTTTGAAATTTAAGTAAAATTCTCCTAAGAACATGAACTTAATTTTTAATTTTTAGAAAGAAACCAGCACACACACATACACATGCATTCATTGTTTATTTAATTTCTACTGTTTCATTTTGAATGAATCATTTCTTATGATCACTACTAAAAGCAGTGGAAAAAAAAAACTGCAACCCAAAAGAGGAAGTTATTTGCCAAGAAAAACAGTAAGACTATCAAAGCAAATGGTCTGTTTGCTCAGTCACGTGAACAACAAAATCAAACTGAAGCACTGGAAATACACTAAAATGTTTATGCATGAAAACATGTAGAGGGAATGAATATAAAAGCCAACAAGATTCTGTAATATCTTTGGCTCTCATGGAGCACAAACAAATACAGAGAGTTAAGATACATATTGTACTTCTTCAAAAGGAGTGAGAATTCTTGAGCTTTGGGGGATTCTACATTAATGCATACAGTATTTCTTGGATCCTTGATCTGATGAATCAAAATGAATAGTTTCAATTCAATTACAGTTTTAAATTTAAATCTAAAATATCCTCTAATCTTTGCTACTAAGTAAAAATGAAGTAACTAGGACAACAATTCTTAACAGAGATAACACTAATTTCCATTTAAGTGATGGTTCATCTTACAAAGCTGTTTCAAAGAGTTACAAAACAATAAGTTTTTTTCTTGTAATAATGCCACGATGTTTTCAGAGTCCTTTATAATAACTTAATCTAAGGTAATAACACTCCTGGAGTTAATTATCAAGATTAAATTTTAAGATGTCAGTACTGCTTACTTATTTGTACCATGATAAGACATGCTTTGGAAGAACATATTTCTACATGCTGAATAGAACACTGACAGAAATTAAAGAAGGTATTTTATCCATTATCTTAATTGAAAACATGACATGAAATTTGTACAAAAAGTAAAACCTTTAGTGATGTGCAATAATACTTATTGTTTTCTGAAGCCTAAATACATTGTTTATCTATTTTATTTTCTCATACACATCAAGTTGCAATTCCCTTTTATACATGAATCAGTAATTCAACATACTCTGTGTTCAAAGAGAGAGATGGTAATATATTTATTTCTGTGTGAAATGTTTCTACCCCTAACTTACCCTGTAATGCCTTAAGGGTGTTATTAAAGGTGTTAGTAAGTATTAAGAGAATCAGAAATTTGACTCATCAGGGAAGCTGTTTGTTGTTGAGCTTGATGACTTTGGTTCAACATTTAGAATCTATAGGGCAGCAGCAGAGAGAGCTGACTCCTGTCAGTTGTCTTTTGACCTCCTCAAATGTAGTATGATATGAATTGGCATACACAACACACAACATACATGCACGCACACACGCGAGAGTGCAAGCATGCAAGCAAGCATACAAAAAGACCAAATAGATTATTTAAGCCTGTATTGACTTAGATTGAAATCTTGAGTTAGAGCAGTCTTCATTCTTTGAATAAGTCATTAATTAGTAATTCTATAAGCCTGACCTCATTCACCTGGTGTCATAAACAAACAAGTTTATCTCTCATACATAATTTGAAGTGCCAATCAATAAATTAATGTTTCAGGCAGGGGAATTCAAATTTTTATTTCTATTCTCAAAAGAAATGGAAGACGTGTGATTAATTATGCCAAAGCTCAGAAGCTGCTGACATCATCTGCTGTTTATATGTAAAGCATGGATAAAAAAAATTACAACTTAACACAGTAAATGACCTACTAAGAATGAGAGTGTATGATGCAAAAACCAAGAGAAAATAATTAGTGTTTTTAAACACTGAAAGATTAAAACCTTCAAGTTGATTCAGCAATAACTGTGAAAGGAGGATTCAAAGCAGGATATAGAAGACATAAGAGCTGTGGTTCATTTTACAAGTGGATCTTCTGTAAAAGAATTCAGAGTTCTCTGAATTCAAGGAAGAATTCCGTCAGAAAGAATTCTAGTAGAAACTGAAGGAAAATACTTCTTGCTTAAATGGAGTGAATTTCATAAAGGACGAGCATGACTACATTATAGAATTTCATTCAAACTGAGAAACGAGGATTTATCACTTGCTTTGAAGTATTTATTTTTCTTGTACTATTTGACCACATAAACAAATATATTTACCATATACCTGAAAGTGACTTGTTTGTATGCTTTTCATTAAGAAGTCATTAGTCTTCACATCAGTAAAAAGTGTTCAGTTTCCCTAAAGTGAGTTAAATTCTCTTTAGGTGAATTTCTTTTCTATCTTTCCTGACAATACATAGTTGGTTTTCATTATCATAAATTATCTTTATTTTTTCATACTTAGTGTAATAGGTGGAAGATGATGAAGATAAATTAAAAGCAAGGGATAACGGTTTAGTGTCAGCACTGTGTTTTCTTTTGTCTATTTATTTCTAAATAGGATTGACAGAATGAAGACAAATCATGAATGTTACTTCCACAAAGAAAAGAGGGCAGCATTTTTTTTTCAATTTTTTATTTAACTTTTATTAATTATACTTTATTCCTTTTGTATCCCCCCTGAGGGCAGCATTATTTAATTATTGCCAATTTAGGGACATACACAGATAGGGTATAGTAGCTAAGAGACTTTTTAGGTGGCTTTATTTTTTCGTGTAGACTATGATTAGAAGCAAATTTTCACAATGCCTACCTTATAAAAATTTACTAAAATAGCTGACAGCATTAAAATGGAATTTAAATAAAGTAGTTTTCTGATAAACATATGTGAACTGAAGTTTGAGTTTGTGATTATGGCTTTGCTCATTTTTCTTTCTTTATAACGTCACTGTAAACCCAAGTTTGTACACCATAGAATGCTTTCCTAAACCTAAATTGCTTAAAAAATGCAACATGTAGAATTCTCCTTTCTGGATTCCAAAAGTCAATGAGTATGTTCAAAATGTGGACTGAATATTTTATCAAGAAGAAATAAGATTATTAAAGGTAACAATAAGGAATTCAAAGGCTAATAACATTACATACAATAATTATTTGTTCTACAAACTATATATAAGTATTCACAATATGTTCTCTTGTGTAAACACTGCTTACTCACAGAATCAAAAGTTAGGGAGGATTCTTATTGAATAATAAACTTTAATAATGAGTAATTTGATAATAAAATATATAATCTAACAGTATATATAAGTATATGAAAAATATATTTTAAAAATCTTTTTTTATTTATTATTATAATTATTATTATTATTTCCCTTTGTATCCCTGCAGTAGCACCCACCCTTATCTCCTGTTAATCCCACCCTCCATCCCTCTTCCCTCTCTATGCCCCTCGCACTAATAGGGGATGTCCTCCTCCCCTACTATCTGTCCCTAGCCTATCCAATCACATCAGGACTGCATGGATCCTCTTTCTCGGTGGCCTAGTAAGTCCATGCCATCAGGGGAAGGTGATTAAAGAGCTGGCAACCAAGTTCATGCCAGAGATTGCCCCTGCTCCCTTTACTAGTACCACATAGAGACTGAGCTGCCCATGGGCTACATCTGAGCAGGGGTGTAAGTCTTCTCAATGCATGATCTGTGGTTAATTCTTTAGTCTCTGCAGGCCCAGCCTGGGTTCAGATTTTTGGGACCATTTGTCCTCCTTGTGGAACTCCTGTTCCCTCCAGGTCTTTCTATCTCCCCCTTCTTCCATAAGATTGCCTGCACTCTACCCAAAGTTTGGCTATGAATCTCAGCATCTGCTTCAATACCCTACTGGGTAGAGTATTCAGAGGCCCTCTGTGATAGGCTGCTAAACTGTTCCCTGCCTTCTCCTGATTCTGATGTCGATTCTGTTTACCTTTCTGAGTTAGAATTAAGCACCTTTCCAAGACTGTCCTTGGTATTTAGCTTCTTCAGGACCATGCATCTCACTATGTACATGCTATACTATATGGCCAACATCCAGCTATAAGTGAATATATACCTTGTGTTTTTCAGATTCTGGGTTACCTCACTCAGGATGATCTTCCCAGTTCCATCTATTTGCCTGCAAATTTCATGATTTCCAAGTTTTTAACTACTATTCCCTTGTGTAGACGTTCCACAATATATTTTATAAATTTATTTGTTTTTTATTAATTACAGTTAATTTACTTTGTATCCCAGCTGGAGCACCCTTCCTCAGCCAGTCCAAATCCCACCCTTACTCCCTCATCTCCTCCCATACTCCTCCCAAATCCACCCATAATGGAGGTCCTCCTCCCCTTCCCTCTGACTTTAGCCTATCTGGTCTCATCAGGACTGATTGCATTATCTTCCTCTGTGGCCTGATAAGGCTGCTCACCGCCCCCCCCCCACCCAGATGATCAAAGAACCAGCCACTGAGTTCATGTCAGAGGCAGTTCCTGTTCCCATTACTAGGGAAACCACTTGGAGACTGGGCTGCCATGGGCTATATGTGTGCATGGGTTCTAGGTTATCTCCATGTATGGTTGGAGTATCAGTCTCAGAAAAGATTCCTGTGCCCAGATTTTGTTTCTGTTGCTCTCCTTGTGGAGCTCCTGTCTCCTCCAGATCTTACTATTTCCCACTTATTTCATAAGATTCCTTGCATTCTGCCCAAAATTTAACCATAAGTCTTAGTATCTGCTTTGATATTCTGCAGGGCAGAGCCTTTCAGAGGCCCTCTTTGGCAGACTCCTATCTTCCATTTCTTACTTCAGACACCTGAAGATTTTTTGTTTTTGTTTTTGTTTTTCCCCATACAGGTCTTTTCCTTGCTGGGTTAAAGTCACACCAAAGTACTTTATGTTATTAGTGGCAATTGTTTCCCTAATTTCTTTCTCAGTCTTTTATATACAGGAGGGCTTCAGAATATTTTTGAGTTAATTTTGTATCCAGGTACTTTGCTGAAGGTGTTTATCAGATGGAGGAATTCTCTGGTAGAATTTTTAGGGTCACTATAATATCATCTGAAAATAGTGAGACTTTGACTTCTTCCTTTCTGATTTGTATCCTCATGATCTTCTTTAGTTGATTTATTGATCTAGCTAGGACTTCAACTCATTGCTCTGGGAGACAACTCCCTGAACAGAACACCAACAGCACAGGCTCTAAGAGCAAGACCCTGTAAATGAGACCTCAGGAAACTGAAAAGCTGATGAACAGCAAAAGACACTCTCAATAGTCACTGGAACATGCAAATCACAATGAACCTGTGATTTCAACAGGTCAAAATGGCTAAGATCAAAAACCCTAGGGACAGCACATCCTAGAGAGGTTGTAGAGAAAGGAGAACTCTCCCCCATTGCTGATAGGAATGTAAAGTTGCACAACCACTTTGGAAATCAATCCGGAATGTTCTCAGAAAATTAGGAATAGTGCTACCTCATATATCAATAGATGCTCAACCATGCAACAAGGACATTTGCTCAACTATGCTCATAGCAGCTTTATTCATAATAACCAGAATCTGGAAATGTCCCTCAATTGAAAAATGGATACAGAAATTGTGGCATATTTACACAATATAATACCACTCAGCAATTAAAAACAAGGAAATCAGGAAATTGGCGGGCAAATGGATGGAACTAAAAAGGACCATCCTGAGTGAGGTAACCCAGGAGCAGAAAGACATACATGGTATATACTCACTTTTAGATGGATGTTAGCAATATAATATAGGAAAATATTCTAAGTACTAAGAGATGTATAGTCCTAAAGAAGCTAAACAACAAGGAGGGCCCTAGGAAATGTGCATAATGCTCATTCAGAAGAGCAAACAGGATAGACATCTCAAGTAGGAGAAGACAGGGAAGAGTACAGAAGCCTTCTCCATCTGAAAGCCTTCTACATCTCCTTCTACAGGAAGCATCTGAAAGACTCTACTCATCAGGTTATCAAAGCAGATGCTGACACTCATAGCTAATCTTTGGGCAGAGTGCAAGAAATATTATGGAAGAAGGGGGAGATAGAAAGACATGGGGGAGGGGAGAAGGGACTTCACATGGAAACTAACAAAGCAAAAAATATGGACTCAGGGGTTCCTGAAGAATTTGATAAATTCATAAAGGACCATGCATGGCGAGTGCTTAGAACCCTGCTCAGATGTAGCCCATGAGCAGTTCAGTATCTATGTGGGTTCCCTAGTAAGGGAGTAGGGGCTGTGTCTGACAGGGACTCAGTGGCTGGCTCTTTGATCACCTCCCACTGGCCAGGTGGCCTAACTAGGCCACAGAGAAAGAGGATCTAGGCAGTCCTGATGAGACCTAATAGGCTAGGGTCAGATAATAGGGGAGAAGAACCTTCCCTCTGTATTAACTAGGGGAGGGATATAGGGGTGGAAGAGTGATTGAGGGTGGGACAAGGAGGAGTTGAGGGAGGATGTTAAAGCTGGGATACAAAATTAATAAATTATAATAAATAATAAAAGAAAAAATAATATTTATTGAATTCCATACTGAACTTTAAATTGTGATTAGTAATGATAGGACAGATTCTAAAGCTCATAAACAGACTTTGGGCAGAGTGCAGGGAATCATATGAAAGAAGAGGAGTTAGTAAGACCTGGAGCGTACAGTAGCTCCAGAAGGAGAGCAACAGAAATGAAATATCTGGGCTCAGGGGTATTTTCTGAGACTGATACTCCAAACAAGTACCATGTATGGAGATAACCTAGAACCCCTGCTCAGATGTAGCCCATAGCCCATGGCAGCTCAGTTATCTAAGTAGGTTCCCTAATAAGGGGAAGAGGGACTGTCTCTGACATGAACTAAGTGGCTGGCTCTTTGAACACCCGCCCCCCCGAGGAAGGAGTAGCCTTACCAGGACACAGAGGAGAACAATGCAGCCAGTCCTGATGAGACATGATAAGCTAGGGTCAGATGGAAGGGGAGATGGACCTCCCCTATTGGTGGACTTGGAGAGGGGCATGAGAAGAGATGAAGGAGAGAGGGTGGGATTGGGAGGGAATGAGGGAGCAGGCTACAGCTAGGATGCAAAGCGAATAGAATATAATTAATGTAAAAAATAAATGATAAATAAAAATAGGGAACCTACAGTTCCTTAGTACAGTTATTTTACAAATGAGAAATAAAAAGATTATCATAGCATGTGCAAGGATGACAGGCAAATTCATGAAGTTTTCTATTTATTTATTTCAGAACAAAGAAAGAATATTAAAGTTTCAAGGAAAAAGGCCAAGTTACATATAAAGGCAGAAATACACCCAACATCTCATCAGAGACTCTTAAAGAGTACAGGAGTGACAACAAAGAGTTATGGGAGTGTAGGTCACCCAAGGCAGCCATATCACTAAAAAGTTCCCCTCTCCCAAATAGGTGACTCAGAAATTATGATTCCATGAAGTTTCCTACATGACCTCCAGGTAGCTTGACTGCTCTATGGCTGAAAGTTTCCTAAGCAACAATTTACTCTCTTAAAAAATTATTTTCTGTGACTTTTAAAACAAAGCAACAGTCACTGCTTTTCAGTTTCCCTAAGAGCAATTCTCAGTGCCCATAACTGAATGTTCACAACTACCAGTTACTATAGATACAGTAGATTAGACACCATCCTCTGACCTCTACAACAGCCAGGCACATATGCCCGATACGCAACAGGCCTATGTGTAAATAAAAATTAAATTTGAACGTTAAAATATTGATTTGTTAAATTAAAAATGATTTGTTAAATCATTTTGTATTTAATATTTTTTAAAATGTAAGAAAAAACTTAAAAATCTGGATAAAATTTCCTTTTATTGAAAAACGTCTAGCCTTTGACTTTTATAAAATCTCATCAATTGATAAATAAATTCCTTCTAATTTTAACCTTAAATATCTTATAATTTCAAGGACCAAACAGAACAATGTAAATGCATTTTTCATTGAAATTTCTATTGCTGTATTATTACACAAATAATCGAACCAAATCAAATTGGCAGTTAAGGCATCAAGCAAAGGAGCATTTTATTTTCTAGGTTTTGTTACCAGATGTATTTTGGGAAATTAAAATATTTTCCCATATTTCCTCCCATCTTCATTTTTCAAACGTTCCATTAATAAAGTTTAGTTAAATACTATGTAATCTGTATAATTATTATATAGTGTATAGTATAGATTTTAAACACACAAATCTTTTATAAATTAACACACAGTTAATTTTCTCACAGAGAAAATATGAGCTATTTGTGTTACCATGTCTGTTTTAAATCATGAGGAATTCAACTAAAAAAAAAAAAAATATCACTGCTCTCACCATCCATTACCATAGCCAGATATGGTGGTAAGATTTAACCAAACTGGCCTTTGTGTGTGCATACATGCGTGTGTCTGTGTGTGTGTGTGTGTGTGTGTGTGTGTGTGTGTGTATTCTCAGGTGAGCACATTTCCACCACAGTGAAAACTCAACAGGTACTGACCATGTTGTTTTGTGAGACAGGTGCTGGCTGGTCGCTGATTCAACTAGATTGCCCACCTAGAAAGCCCCAAGCAGACATCTGTCTCTACTTGTGCTAAAATTCCAAGTGTGGTCTACCAAATACAGCTGTTAACATGTAGGTTCTGGTGCTCAATGTTGGGCCTTTAAGCTTTTGTTGCAAGCAGTTTTTGAGCTGAGCTGTTATATGTTTCTTAGTCTGTGTTCCTAAGCAACTCAGTTGCTACTTCCATATCACGAGTTATGTATGAGACATTATTGTGAACACTTCATGTACTTAAGTAGATTACATAATGCATGAATAAAATAAACAAACATCTCCATGCAAATATGTATATTTATCTATGTGCATTTATTGCAATCTCATGGGCCTACAGAAAGTTAAAGCTTTGCTGTACATACCATCAGAATGAAAATTTTGTATTTATAATGTCACATGGTAGTTCAAGAGTAGTAGATTTAGATTCATTCTTCATGGTAGTCAGGTGTTTAACAAGCTGAGATATTTTTTAGGAACAATTTGGCCTTTTATACTTAAACATAAGCTCTCACCCTGTAATTCTAGCCCTCATTATACAACTCAGAGAAATTCTTGCAATTATTAAAACTATTTCTCATTTTTTTTCAGCAAATCTATGTCCTGTTAAAATTTAAAAGAAGGGCCTTTGGCTTTGGAGACCAGCTTGAAATCTTCCCTAATACAGTTTTCATGTGGTACTTTAGGGAGGCATGTTGTGGCTTGCCTTCCCAGCACTCAAAGACAGACTGCTAACAGCTTAGTTAACCCATGGTGGAATGTTTGGACCCTCGATTTGCTCTGTGGAAGAGGGTCATCTGGACCCTGATGTGAGATTTTCCTTAACATTGACATTCCACTTCACACTGATGAAAATACTAGCTCTCGAAATTGTGCTCGCACCCTTAAAAAAGCTTTCCTTGAACTGTACCTGTGAAACAGCCTGTCTGCTGCATCCACAAAGCTGCTTGTTCTATGGGGGAAAGGTGGTTTTTGAAACAAATTTGATAATTTTATGTAGTATTGTCGTTATTGAAGCCATGTTATAGAATGTTTAAATATTTAACCCTTTTGTGGCACCTGAAAAAACTCAGTGGGTTAAGGTACTCTTTTATAAGACATGATGGCTTCAGTTCCATCCCTGGACAGTACACAGTAGTAGAAGGAGACAATCTAATTAATAGAACTCTTTTCAGACTATTCCACAGAGATGACATAGAATGCTAATTTTCCCACACACAGACAACAAATAAAGAAATTGAAAATTTAAAATTATTTTTTATACAGAGCAGAAAACATTTTTTAATAAGGCGTAAAGACATTTTCATCAGACATTTGAAGTATGATGATGAAATTAGGAGGAATAATGTGAGCCATGATGCTTTACACTGAGCAAAGTGGGAAATAAGCATCACATTTGGTGTATTTAATTTTAATCAAATATATAAAAATAATGGTATAAATGATTACTGAAAGAGTGTGGAACTTGAGATCTGAAATATGGTTTCTGTTGTGCCAGACTGAGCATCTCTGAACCCCAAATATAAAGGGGACAAGAAACTAATCAATTGAGATGATCAAGATGGCATAAAGAGGCCAAAAATACATAAAGTAAAACTGTTATGGAGTAATATCATAAATTACTGTCCAATCAAGGACTTGATTTGTAGTCTGTACATTTTTGCTATATATTCAACCTTTTATAATTTTGTTGTCTCCCAGACACACACTAGTGATTTAATATATTCTTCCTACTTCATGAGAATTAGAGATTGAATTACTTGACATAGGTCACAGTTTACTGAAACATGCTATGTGGTATTTTTAATTTATGTTATTAAGAAGATCTATGTTGTTTTGCTTACTTATAAAATATATGAAGAAATTAAGAATGGCAAAGGAGGGGCTGGAAAAAGACTGCCTGTTCTTCCAGAGGCTCTGAGTTCAATTCCCAGCAAGCACATGGTGGCTCACAACCATTTGTAATGAGATCTTGTGCTCTCTTCTGGCATGCATGTGTACATGCAGGCAGAACACTGTATATATAATAAATAAAATAAGATCTTTAAAATAATAATGGAAGAAGGAAAAGATGCATAAAGCATGAATATAATAATATTTTGGCAATGAGTGTGGGAAGGACTTTTTTTTTCTTTTCTTTTTCTTTTTATTACACTTTATTCATTTTGTATCCCCCCATAAGCCAAAAGTATTTCAACTTTTGTGTATGTATGAAATTTTCATATCACAATTTCTTTATAAGAAGGAATAAGTGATGCATATGAAAGTTTTAATTTTCTTTGTTCTGGCTGAAAACCCAAAACAAGGGTTCTTGGGAGAGAATAAGTAGCTGACATGTAAAGTGACATTTTCTTAGAAAAAGAATGAAAAAAAAATGGTAAAAATGAATATATGCTCCTTACATTTCTGGCTCTGAGTGTGGAGGACTTCTTTGTGGCACAGTCATTTAAAATCTTATAACTTTATAAGCAGTGAAATTATTTTCTATATTTATTTTTAGTAATTATAATCCACATCCTAACTATTTAAAAATTATGTATCTATTTCAAAGACACATACATTATGCCATTTATTGCCCTGTAAATCACCCTTGCATGGCACTTCTGGGCTTTTTGCCAATAACTTATAACATATAATTGTACCAGAAGGCTTAACTTACATTTTATCTAGAATCATATCTACAGCTATTTTATCTGACTATTTTAAAATCATAATGAACAGCATGGAAGAGAGAAGAAAGGAAGGAAAGTACATTTTTCCACAACGCACAACAATGGCCATCACTATTTACATATACTTTGCTACCCAACTGAAAATATTCCTTTGCGGGAACCATGTTTAAATTTTGAATAATTTCTGTTGTATTGATTTTCTCATAATTTTTTTCTGGTTATTTTTTATTTGAATTTTATGTACCTATGAAATATAATTACAATGTTGGGTTAAAGGCCCTGGCTCATAAGAGGTCTTTTTCTGCCTCAAGATTGTTTAAGTTTGGACTCGTGACAGTACCCTACTTTTTGGAAAAACTTATCCAAGCTGCTGCAATACCCACTATTATTAGCCTCTTCATATACCAAATCCTGGTTCTTTAACTTGCCTTTCCCCCCCTTAACTGTAATGCTGATTGAGTTTATTTTCATTATGATTTTTTTTTCAAATACTCTAAAATTCACAAGTGCTGTGTCTCATCCATTTCAGGCTTCAACATTTGACCTTAGGTCTATTACAGGACCACTGCAGCTATCACCAAGGCAACACTATGGCAGGTGTGGAGAATTTTAGCTTTCAGTAAAATGTCACATGTGAGTGGAATATCAATATTTTTTCCACATGAAGAGCTCAGGAACTGATAAATATGCAATATGTAAAATATCCTGTGATGTCGCAATGATAGACTTGATAAATCCCTTAAAATAGCAAGACTGTTTCATGTGGCCTTTGTTTCCTTAAAAAAACTTGTTGAGATCCTCTGGAACCTGGAAAAAAATGGCCATGTGTTTTGTGACTGGCAGTCTTATTTGTTGCCTTGAACCTTGACAGGGCTTCTCAGTTGACAAAATCCAAAGATAATACCAGACATGCAAATAAACCCTTACATCATAAAAACAAACAAACAAACAAACAAACAAAAAAACGTAGTAAGTATATGAGCTGTGTTGCTGAATTTTTGGAAATGTCTAGACTTAGAAAGTTGGAAAGATTTATTGCTTTTTAACTTCTTCAGTTCTTTATATATACTGTATATCAACCCTCTGTCAGATGTAGGGTTGGTGAAGATCCTTTCCCAGTCTGTAGGCTGTCGTTTTGTTCTGATGACAGTGCCTTTTGCTTTACAGAAGCTTTTCAGTTTCATGAGGTCCCATTTATTGATTGTTGATCTTAGAGCCTGTGCTGTTGGTGTTCTGTTCAGGAAGTTAACTCCTGTGCCAATGAGTTCTAGGCTCTTCCCCACTTTTTCTAACCAATTTAGAATGTGTCTGGTTTTATGTTGAAGTCTTTGATCCACTTGGACTTTAGTTTTGTGCAGGGTGATAAATATGGATCTATTTTCATTTTTCTGCATGTAGACATCCAATTGGTCCAGCACCATTTGTTGAAGATGCTGTCTTTTTTTTGTGGAATGGTTGTGGCTTTTTTGTCAAAAATCAAGTATTCATAGGTGTCTGGGTTTATTTCTGGGTCTTCTATTCAGTTCCATTGATCCTCCTTTCTGTTTCTATGTCAATACTATTATTACTATTGCTCTGTAGTACAGCTTGAGATCAGGGATGGAGATAACTCCAGACGATCTGTTGTTGTACAGGATAGTTTTGGAAAATTATAGGTTTTGTTAGAAAACTGAAAATGCTTCATTGGTGTCATCCTGGGAAGACACAACACACACATGTCTACTCATCTGTGTGAGCCCAAGGTGAAACAACATATGTTACTACCAAAATCTAAGTTGGTCAATAAATGAATTTTACTGGTTTTGCATATAAGAAAAGGGGTGAGGTATTACTTAGAGACACAGAAATGACCAAACCCCACTCCTGCCCTAGTGGCAACTCACAAAATCTGGAAACCTGAAGCACAGTACATGGCTCGCAGACAGCTCAACAGGTTGGAGTGTTTCCTTTCCAGGTGTGTGAGTTGAGCCGAGACTCTCCCTTGCAGCTTCACTGCTCTTTTTCTTCTTTCTGCCTGTTTGGTTTTTCTCTGCATCATCCTGGTAGCTGGCGTTGTAGGAGAGTATTCTCTGTGCCATGTCTTGTCTGAGACTGACTCTCAGCAGTCTTTACTGTGTACATACTTGTGGGTAGGCAGGAACCCAGTGAATCTGGTCTGGCTCAGGTACTTCTTCAAGCTCTGCTGACTTGTTTATGTCCTGTCTTACTGAGCTTCCATGCAGAACAGAATGCTTCCGAACCAGAGAAAACTGCTAAATGACAAGGGGAACAGTAGCAATCCTTTGTTCATAGCTAGTTATCATTAGCATACATAATAATGTGGAGCTCAAGGTTAGCAGTTGATATTTTTCTGTGA
This sequence comes from Rhombomys opimus, assembly GCA_010120015.1. Taxonomy (NCBI): domain Eukaryota; kingdom Metazoa; phylum Chordata; class Mammalia; order Rodentia; family Muridae; genus Rhombomys; species Rhombomys opimus. Next base: position 118,127 of record REGO01001265.1, read on the forward strand.
TGGAACATTTACCCTGTGGGATCTGAGTCTAAGTACTGGTAAATAGTGACAGACCACCTAGTTTGTGTCCACTGCAGAAATGAATGTTGCTTGTGGGAATAAATAAATAAATGAATAAATAAAAAAATAAACCTCCTCTTCTGAAAAGTTTCTTGAGCCCTGAGGGGAGGTATTTGATATGAGTCGGGAAGGATGGATGACATAAAGGAAACAAGGCCTTCTAGACAGAAGAGGTCTGGTTTACACGCTAACTCATAGAGGCTGTGGCAGAATGACAAGACTGAACAGGTCTAAGCAAGATTTTGTCCCAGTGCTGAGAGGGGAAATCGACACAGCCCTCATCCCTAATCCAGGAGCCATCGCCAAATGGATAACTGCTCCCAAAGTAAATAATATCTCTTGAAAGTAAATAACAATACTAATAATTTACACCGAACTGAAAAACAAGGAAAACTTTGTATTGTATGTTGAGTAAAAAAGAAAAAAAAATATTTGTTTAACTCTGTAACATATATTACTAATATTATTACAGTTTTTAATATATACTTTATTACTTATTGTGTTTTCCATTAAAATGTCAACCTATACTTTAATTACATATTTTGACTATTAGTTGTTAATTTAATTCCTATGGCTATATTCAAGAAAGAAACATTTATTTATCAAAGTATTACACAATAATTTTTGTATTGATTTACATCTACTGCCACAATACTGAAAACATAACAACAAATTAATAATAAATATGTATTACATAACACTGATAACAATGTATGAAAAAAATAAAGCACATAGTATATGAATCCATTTATTTAAAATTCAAAAATAAATTAATCGAACATTAGTGGCAGGAGATAGAATATATGCTGTTACTGAAGTGTTAAGGAAGAGTCAGGGGGCAAGCGTGATACTCAGAATGAATCAGTTTGTAAGTCTATGATAGCTGAGTGATAAAGAAAAATCACTATAGAAATTTGACAGAAAAATACTTGAGGCAAATACTTGAGGGTTGATTCCTTTTATATTTTACATATTTCAGTAACAGTGTAGTCACTTAAAGAAGAAAAGTAACAAATTTTAGATGAATGTGCTTTTCTTAAGGGTAATAAATTACATACAAATATGAGCAACATTAAAGAAAATACAATGACAGTACTTTATAATAGGTTATTAATAAAGAACTAATGGCATAGTTTACCTGAGAAATAATCCTCAGTTTATTACATAGGTTCCTCACATCCATGATTACCACCCATCTAAACATAAAAATTAAGACACATTAAAGAATTCTATAACCAAGTATTAACTTTACCTCTGTATGTAACTAATAATCCTAATATGTCACAGTACTGTATAGCTTTCTAATCACCTTTTCTTATATGTTCATAAAGAGGCTATATACATATGTGTGTGTGTGTGTGTGTGTGTGTGTGTGTGTGTGTGTGTGTGACATATATCTGGAATCCCTGCTAGCTTAGAAAGTATAAGGAAGTAAGATTGCAAATTGTAGGTCATCCAGGAAACAATGAAAGATCTAATCTTGGGGTTGGCTCTGCAACTGATGTATAAGAGCAAATATTAATGTTTAGAAAAATATGACACTAAGAACAGTGTGATAAGATTTCAGGGTCTATGACATTAGTAGGCATATATATGAGAACACTGAAAGTTATGTTCCAGTAGTATGAACATGAACAAACTTCTTAAACTTAAGTTGTACTCTAATTCATTTGTATCTAATATTATATACATTGTGTAGTTTCCTTCCATTACATACAATAGTACATCAAATGGTGTAGAATAGATCAAATAATGAAGCATGTCACTTAAAATGAGATCACTGGAGTATTATCTACTAAAATCTACATATATATGAATATATATATATAATTTTCAAGATGCAGTTATAGTACTCTCTGTACGGAATTTTCTTTGTAGACCAAGCTGGCCTTGAACTCACCGAGAACTATCTATCTCTGCCTCTCAAGTGCTGATAGTGAAGTAGATCACCACCATGCTCCGCCTACTTCATATTTTTTTTAACTTTTATTAATTACACTTTATTCACTTTCTATCCCCCCATAAACCTGTCTCTCCTCCCCTCCCAATCCCACCTTCCCTCCCCTTTCTTCACGCATGCCCCTCCCCAAGTCCACTGATAGGGGAGGTCTTCCTCTCCTTCCTTCTGATCTTAGTCTATCAGATCACATCAGGAGTGGCTGCATTATCATCTTCTGTGGCCTGATAAGGTTGCTCCCCCCTCAGGGGGAGATGATCAAAGAGCAGGCCAATCAGTTTATGTCAGAGGCAGTCCCTGTTCCCATTACTATGGAACCCACTTGAACACTGAGCTGCCATGGGCTACATCTGTGCAGGGGTTCTAGGTTATCTCCATGCATGGTACTTGGTTGGAGTATGAGTCTCAGGAAAGACCCCTGTGTTCAAATATTCTGGTACTGTTGCTCTCCTTGTGAAGTTCCTGTCCTCTCCAGATCTTTTGAGATAAAATAAAGTTGTAGAGACAAGGGTAAAGGGTGAGTAAAAACAAATAAAAAGTGAATATTACAAATCTCTATACTTTGTCTGTTCATAATCACTGAAATATTAAAATACATCCACACATACATAATAAGGGATAGGCGTATTAGTAGTGCAATATAAGAGAGATTTATTTTTCTGTTTGTGGTGCCAAAACATGATGATATGAGGTTCATCTTATTAAAACCAGGAGTTTGCTTTCTGTAGTTGGAAGCTGGAAAGTCTCAGAAGAGAGCCCAGAAAAATCAGTGTCTGGTAAATGAATATGGGAATATATCCTCATTCATAGAAAACATCTTTTCTATGGAGTGTTATGAAAAGAGAAAGAAAAATTCCTCAGGTCTCCACTATAAGCACTTTAATTACATTCTCATGGCCTCTCTCCTTATAATTTCATGACCCCTCAGTTGTTACATATATTCATAGCATTACTCAGTGTTTCACAATATAAACTTGGAGGCATATACACTCAAACACATAGAAAAGAGTTAAACATTAAGGAAAAACTTTCTGGATATTACAAAGATCTTAGTGCTATGACAATTTTAGACAATCTTTTATATATAATAGATGCTCTTAAAAGTATAGTAGGTATGGAGATGCATGCAAGAATATACAACACCTTGAATAAGTAATATGTGATTTATGTAGTGAATAGCAGAAACTACAGTGAAAATTACATGTGACAGTGATACCTTAAAATATCATAATATACATTTTGTCCCTGCAAAAGAAATACCTTCACACATACCTTGCAAGCAAAGAAACACTGAGGTTAAGCTTTCATCTTTCACTGAAGCATTCACGAGGAAACAAATACAGTAAGCTCCTACTAGATGTATCAAGAGCAGTTAATATTCTCTGGGATGAATAAAAAGCATCTTTCTTGCATGTATTCTACAACCATTTTCTTCATGTCCATATTTAGGTTAAGGTGGCTCTTATGGGACCCAGTGAGAAGAAACTTGTTTAATAACACTATGATATATTTACTTCTGAGACTTTATTATATGGTTCTCAAATATCTAGGCACATTTTTCTCACCAATAGGATTGTGAAGCCAAAATCCATGGCTCATAATCTGACACTTTACATTACTTACCTTAAGATCCTTCCAAAATTAGCTTCAGCTCATATGTTACATCAGTACCTGAGTATTCCACCTCTAGTCTCTTGACTTGATCTGATTTTCTTAGGTTCTAACCAAACTCTGCTACTACATTACTGCATCTCTTCCAGTGCATCTCTCAAACAGGCACTCAGATATGCGCCGTGCATACGTTCATACACATTTTCTCGGGATGTACAAAAACAACTTTTCTATCATTTCAGCACATCTAAAAGTATAACTTAGTATCAAGCTGAAATTAATTTCTTTCTTTAGAATCACAGTGTTGCTTATTAAGGAGAGTTCTGCTTTCCGCAGGTTGGAGAAGTTCTCACAGTCTTGGTTTATGGGTGGCATGTCACATAATCCCCACATTACCACAGTCGGCCTCTGAAAGACTCTACTGATCTATGTTTTGAAGCAGAAGCTGAGACTCATAGCCAAACTTTGGGCAGAGTACAGGGAATCTTATAAAAGAAGGGGGAGATAGAAAGACATGGAGGGGACAAGAGCTCCAAAAGAAAACCAACAGAGCCATAAAGCTGAGCTCTGGGGGTCCTGCAGAGACTGATACCCCAACCAAGGACAATGCATGAAGAGGATCTAAAACCCCTGTTCAGATGTAGCCCATGGTCTCCCTGTGGGTTCCTTAATAAGGGGAACATGGGCTTTCTCTGGCATGAACTCAGTGATAGGTTCTCTGATCACCTCCCCATGAGATGTGCAGTATTGCCAGGGCACAGAGGAAGACAATGCAACCAGTCCTCAGGAGACCTGATAAGCTAGGTTCAATAGAAGGGGTGGAGGAACTCCCCTATCAGTGGACAAGGGGAGGAGCATAAATGAAGAAAAGTGGCAGAGGGCGGGATTAGGAGAAGACCAGGGATACAGGCAGGATAAAAAATAGAATAAATTGTAATAAATGATAATAATAAAAAATTAAAAAGAAGTGAGAACAGTGTCTCTCAATTCAACTTTCTGTGAAGAATTTCTGATGAGCATTGCTAAGTGTAATTTGAAAGCAATTACACAAACTAATAATCACACTTGCAGAGAAATTTAAAAGATGCTTCATAACACTTTAAACATGAGACACTCAGAGTGCTTTAGCAATGTGAAGATAGATTATTCATTCCAAATCATAACTTCAGTAGTTGTAAATAATGACAATAATGTTGTATTGTGTGTGGTTATTAGCTGAATTCTACCTAGTAATGGAATCTAGTCTCTAATATCCCCAAGGTAAAACGATGTTTTTAGTGCTTCCAAACATATGCAATTCGTAGGAGCAGCAATGAAGTGAGAGCTCTAGGAGTTTTTAGTTTGTTATTTTCAGGAGATATTCCTAAAACTCAATATAAATTGTAAACAAATAAATTGTTAATCATACACACAATGAGGTAATACATATTTTTAAAGTTTCTATAATAAAAACCTGCTTGAGGAAGCCTGAAAATAATGAGTATACTCAATTTCTGTAGCATAAAGCTCTTCTGATAAATCACAGGTAAAGTCACATGTATATCATGTCTACTACCCTTGTGCAAATAAACTTTATTACATCTAATTTCTTTGTCTCCTATTCTTAAGAATGTCAATGCTCTTTGTCTTAACTCCTTTTGGTTTTAAGAAACTGTTATTCTCTTTATTTTAATAAACATTAATATATACTTTTCCGAAGGTGACTTTCATAACTAGTTTTAAATGATAAAAATGTATTATCTTCTTTTTATTTGTGAAATTTATTCTCTCCTACAGTACATCCTGACCATGATTCTCATCCCTCCTTTCTTCTCAGTGACCCCTCCTCTAATTTTCCCTTTCTCCAGATCCATTTATTATTCATTTTCCTACAGAAAAGAGCAGGCCTCCCATGTATATGAAACCAACATAGCATAACAAAGTTAGGATAAGACTCAGAACAAGCCCTAATAACAAAGCTGGGAGAAGCAACCCAATAGGAGAAAAAGGGTCCCAACAGAAGGGAAAAGAGTCAGTTAGCCTCACTCTGTTAGGATTCCCACAAACAAATAAGCTAAATAATCACAACATATATGTAGAGTACCTTGTGCAGACCCATGCAGGTGCAAAGATTAGCATTTGAGTCTCTGTGAGCCCTTATGAGCCCTGCTTAGTAGATTGTGTGAGCCATGTTTTCCTGGTGTCCACAACTCCTCTGGCTCCTGCAGTCCTTCCTAACTCTCTTCCATGGGTTTATCCACTCTGTCTAATGTTTGGCAATAGGTTTCTGCATCTGTTGCCATCACCTGCAACAAAAAAGCCTCTCTGATGATGAGAGGGCTATGCACTAATGTATAATTATAGTAGAATGTCACTAGGAGGAATTTCATTTACTTTTTTTGTCAGTCATTTTGGTTTCTGTTCCATCCAGGTTCCAGTACCAGGCTATCTAGGCAGTTTTGAGCATGGGCTCACTCTCATGGTGTGTGCCTAAAATTACTGCAGTCATTGGTTGGTAGCTCCCACAAGCACTTAGCTACCATTGCCCCCACACACACCGAGCACATCATAAAGTCAGGACAGATTGTAAGTTGAAGGTTTTGTGGTTGGGTTGGTGGTTCAGTCCCACCACTATGTTGAAAGCCTGCATTGAGCCTCTCACTTTATTTATTCATTTCTTTCTTTCTTTCTTTCTTTCTTTCTTTCTTTCTTTCTTTCTTTCTTTCTTTCTTTCTTTCTTTCTTCCTTCCTTCCTTCCTTCCTTCCTTCCTTCCTCCTTCCTTCCTTCCTTCCTTCCTTCCTTCCTTCCTCTCTCTCTCTCTCTCTCTCTCTCTCTCTCTCTCTTTCTTTCTTTCTTTCTTTCTTTCTTTCTTTCTTTCTTTCTTTCTTTCTTTCTTTCTTTCTTTCTCCACTTTACATCCTGGTCATAGCCCCATCCTTCTTCCCCTCCCAGTCCTACCTTCCCACTCTCTCCCTCTCCCTCTCCCCTATTTTTCAGAAGAGGAGAACCCCCTTGCAAGCCACCGTAGCTCATCAGAGCTGAGTGTGTCTTTTTCTCTGTGGCTTAGCAAGGTAGTTCCTCCAGGGGAAGCAAATGAAAAGCTGGCATAAAAGTCCATGCTCTCATGGGGACCCACATGAGAACTGAGCTGCCCCATCATTTATATCTTTGTAAAAGTCCATGCAAAGATCCTGGTTGGTGCTTCAATCTCAGCAGCCCCCTCTTGACACTGATAATTTGGCTCCGTTGGTTTTCTTGTGATGCTCTTATTGCCTTTTCTTCTTCCCCCACTTTTCCACAAGGCTCCCTGTGCATCACCTGAAGTTTGGTTGTGAGTTTGAGAATCTGTTTTGAGGCACTGATGGGTAGATCCTCTCAAAAGAAAACTCTGCTTCAGTCCTCTCTACAAGCCCAGCAGAGTATTGTTAATAGTGTCAGGGTTGGTTCTTTCCCATGGCATGGGTCTTGGGTTGAGCCAGGCATTGGATGGACCTTTCTTCCATCTCTGTTATATCTGCTCTATCTTTATCCCTGCCTATTTTGTAGGTAGGATGAGTTCTGAGCCAAAGTTTTTGTGGTTGAGTTGGTGTTTCCTTCCCTCTACTAGGAGGCTTGTCTAGGTAGAGGGTGTCCTTTTCCATCTCTATGGTCTGTGCACCTAGGAATCTCTGCTAGAGTCCCTCTTATATTCCCCCAGGAGCCTATTCTGATTTAGGTCTCAAGCTTGTCAGAGAGATTCCCTTATACACAGTTTCTCTTTTCTCTACAGGCCTTTTGTCCTCCCATGCCCACTCTTCCCAGATCTGATCTCCACCCTCATATCTCTCTGTGTTTCCTTTCCTATTTTGTTCTCTCTCTTCAGTCATTACCTCTATCTATTCTATTTTCCATTCTTAATGAGATTTAAGCATCTTCCTTTGGATCCTCTTTTTTACTTATCTTCTTAGGGTGTTCTGCATTTTTGTTTGTTTATGCTATACTTCATACTTCATGGCTAAGATCCATTTAAGTGACTACATACCATGTCTATTTTTCTGGGTCTAGGTTACCTCACTCAGGGTGATCTTCTCTAGTTCCATCTGTTTGCTTTCAAACTTTGTGATTTCTTTTTTTTTTTAAATAGCTTGAGTAGTATTCCATTGTGGAAATGTACCACAGAGTCTGTATCTATTATTTGGATAAGGGACATCTAGATTGTTTCTAGTTCCTGGATATTACAAATAAAGCTGAAATGAACACAGCTAAACAGTTTAGCTGTTTCACAGCTAAACACAGTTTCCTTGTATGGTTGAGCATTTTGGGGGTATATACTCATGATTGGTAAAGCTGGGTCTTGAGGTGGAGTAATGCTCAATTTTCTGAGAAAGTGTCAGATTGATTTCCAAAGTGGTTATAGAAGTTTGCATTCTCACCAGCAATGGGGAATTGTTCCCCTTTCTCCACATCCTCGCCAGCATGTACTATAACAATGTTTTGATGTTAGCCATTGTGACAGGCTTAAGGTGGAATGTCAGACTCATTTTGGTTTGAATTTTCCTGATGGCTAAAGACATTGAGCATTTTTATAAGTTTCTCTTAGCCATTTTGATAATCCCCTGATGGAAGTTCTCTCTTTAGCATTTTGCCCCATTTTTTTTAAGTTGTGGTATTTTGTTTGTTGATGATTAATTTCTTGAATTCTTTATATGTTTGGCTATTACTCCTTTGTCAGATGTAGGACTGGTGAAGTTCTTTTCCCAGTCTAAAGACAGTCATTTCATTTTATTGAGAGTGTCCTTGGTCTTACAGAAGCTTTTCATTTCCATGAGTTCCCATTTATTGAATGTTGATCTTAGAGCCTGTGCTTTTGGTGCCAATGAGGTCAAGGCTCTTCTCCACTTTTTCTCCTAACAGGTTGAGTGTGTCTAATTTTATGTTGAGGTCTTTGATCCACTTGACTGAGTTTTGTTCAGGGTGTTGAAGTATGGATCTAGCTGCATTTTTCTTTAAGTAGACATTCAATTAGACCAGCACCGTTTGTTGAAGATTCTGGCTTTTTTTT
>REGO01001265.1:127200-154664 GCA_010120015.1 Rhombomys opimus
AATTGTGGTAATGATACTTGCTTTTTTGCCCAATGCCGGAATGCTAGTGAAGTTAGCTAAGATTCTGGCTTTTTTCTATTGTATCCATTGTCTCCTTTGTCAAAAATCAAACCATATGTGTGTGAGTTTATTTCTGGGTCTTCAATTTGAATCTATTGATTAACCAGTCTACTTTTATGCCAGTACCATGTAGTTTTTATTACAAATGCTCTCTAGTAAAACTTCAATTCAGAGATGGAGATACCTCTAGAAGTTCTTTTGTAATAGATGGTTGTTTTAGCTATTCTGGGTATTTTGTTTCTCCATGTGAAGTTTAGAATTGTTCTTGCAAGTTCTGTGAAGAACTGTATTGATATTTTGATGGGTATTGTATTGAATCTGTAAATTGCTTTTGGTAAGATGACCTTTTTTCACCATGTTAATCTTACTTGTCCATGAGCATTGGACATATTTCCATCTTCTGATATCTTTTTCAGTTTCTTTCTTTGAATTTTATGATAGAACATTCTATTAATCTGTACAATATTCTGACATATGAACTCTGACTTTCTTTATAATCAGATTCCCAGAGGCATTACTTATCTTTGCTTCCCAAGAACCTCATGGGAATAATTTTTAGTTCATATCAAAATTTATTTGGAGCTTATTTTTCCATTTCATATATATGCATATCATAACAAATACAGTTTTTCTGAAATAAAACTGAATTGTGTCGCTCCACCAGTCAATACTTGAATTTTTCACTCGAAATTGTTCTGAAAAGAAGAATTGGAAATATCCTTAGGCTCTTTCCTAGTTACCAACACAATATAAATTTCTAATTTCTCCCAAGTATCACAACTGTTATTCATGAAATATTGAAAAATAAATCACAGTTGGAAACTTAGGGAGTCTCCCACTTTTGTGTATCCAAGAATTGTGATGAACTCATTATGATTGTTATTAAAATTATACAAAAACAACAATAATGACTTTCACAAAAATAATACAGATGAATTAGGGCATGTACTTCATAAAACTAAGAAATGGAATTACCTGAATATAAAAGATACAGAAAATTTAGATATAAAAATATTAGCAAGAACTGAGACATTAATATAATCATCTAAACTGACAGAGAAAAAAACTTAAAAATTGAGTCTAATTATTTACATTTAACAATAATGCAAAAGTAACATTTAAATTTTATATTCTGAAGAATCTTGCATTCATGATTTTTAATTCTTAATATTATCTCTAGCTGTGCATAATCACCAATCACCAACATTTAATAAAGGTTAAACAGATTCTTTGGTAAATAGCAAATTACACTGCTCTACCTTATCTCAGTATAATTTAGTGCGATTCAGAGAGTATAATTAGATACTATTTGATTCCTTGGATTCAATAGTAGAGAATTTCTATGAGACATATTCTTCAATATTTAAAATACATATCATTAAAAACAGAGATTTTAAGAATATTTTCTGATCTGTAAAAATTTACATGTTTGTTCATTTGATGGATAATGTTTTAGAACACAAAACTCTGAAAACAGAAGTAAGCATTTAAACATACCATTCTCATAAGAACATTGAATTTGTCATTTAAATACTAACACAGTGGCTGGAGAGGCAGCTTAGAAGTTAATTACATAAAACTAACTTCTTGCAGAGAAACAAAGTTTGTTTTCTTATCACTTGTGTCAGGCTGTTCACAAATACCTGTAACTCTAGCTCCAGACTATTCAATACCTTCTTCTGGCTTCTGTAAACACCTATATGTATGAATATGCACATGTGCACGCACACAGAAACAGACACACAGAATCTTTTCTACTGCTTTGATAACACAACATGACCAAGAAAACATAGAGATAGAAACAGAGAGACAGACAGACAAACTGATCAACAGACCGACAGACAGGCAGGCTCACAATTCCAGACAACTACTGTTCACAGTGACAGGGACTCAGTGGCCACAAGCAGCAGACATGGCAGCTGGAGCTGCAAGGTGTGTGCTCACACCTAGACCCACAAACACAAAGCAGAGAGAGCCACCATGACATCGTGCATGGCTCTAAAATGCCCAAGCCCCGTAACAACCCCCCCCACACACACCAAAACAAAACAAAACAAAACAAAAACACAAAATCAAAATTTTAAAAGGAGAGGAAAGAAAGATTCTTTATGGAAATAATACTAACTCGAGAACCACATCCTGCTGTTGTTGTTGTTGTTGTTATTATTATTATTATTATTATTATTATTATTATTATTTACAATCTATTCACTTTGTATCCCTGCTATAGCCCCCTCTCTCCACTCCTCTGGGCCCCACCCTCCTTCTGTCTTCTCCCCCATCATGTAGGCCACTTATAGGGGAGGTCCTCCTCCCCTTACTATCTGACCTTAGCCTATCAGGTCTCATCAGGACTGCCTGTATCCTCTTTTTCTGTGGCCTGGTTAGGTCACCTCACCAGAGAGAGATGACAACCAGATGGCTAGAGGTAAACATCCTGCTAATTTTAAAGCAGTTGTTACCACACATACATTTGTGAGGAAACTTTTTTTTAAACAATGAAATTTTTTTTCATATTAAATATTTATCTATAAAGTATTGAAGTAACAAAGTAAATTGGAAGTTCTGATATTGAGAAATAACTTAAAATTCTAACTACATTTAAAATGTACATTTCTCTTTAGCATTTACTGTCCTTTATACCTTAAGAGTGAAAAAATGAGTCTTTGCTTTGAAAACACTGCTAGTTAGAGGCTTTCAGATGCGCTCAGTAGACTCCTGTCATGCGTTCAATGCACATCCCATCTGTCTTTCTAAACGAGGATTGATCATCTTACCCCATGTCCGCTCTCTTGATTATCTTTTTTAGGTGTATAGATTTCATTGTGTTTATCATATCTTATAGGTCTATATAAGTGAGTATATACCATGTTTGTCTTTCTCCTTCTGGGATATTTCACTCAGAATGATGTTTTCTAGATCCCACCATTTGCCTGCAAATTTCATGATTTCCTCCTTTTTGATTGCTGAGTTTCAAAGCAAAGACTCATGACCAAACCTTTGGCAGAGTACAGGGAATCATAAGAAAGAAGGGGAGTTAGTCTGATGGGGAAAGGATAGGAGCTCCACAAAGACCAAATATATCAGGGCACAGGGTCTTTTCTGAAACTGACATTCAACCAAGGACCATGTATGGATATAACCTAGAACCTCCGCTCAGATGTAGCCTGTGGTAGCTCAGTAACCAATTGGTTTCCCAAAGTGAGGGGAACAAAGACTATTTCTAACAGGAACTCAATGAAGATACCTGATAAAACAGGATCAGATGAATGGAGGGAGGTCCCCCCCTATCAGTGGACTTGGAAAGGGGCACAGTGGTGATGAGGGAGGGAGGGAGGGACTGGGAGGGAACGAGGGTTCGGGGCACGGCTGGGATACAGAATTAATAAAATGTAACTGATAAAAATAAAAAAAATAAAAAAAGAGTGAAAACATTCAGAATTTGGAAAGATTTTCCATACCAGAAAACAATTCAAAAAATTAATGAAACCAAGAACTGATTCTTTGAGAAAATCAACAAGATAGACAAACCTTTAACCAAACTAACCAAAACGCAGAGAGAAACCATCCAAATCAGCAAAATTAGAAATGAAAAGGGAGACATAACCACTGACACTGAGGAAATCCAAACAATCATTAGGACATACTTCAAAAGCCTATATGCCACAAAATTCAAAAATCTAAATGAAATGGACAATTTTCTTGATAGTTTCTTTCCATCTGCCAAAATTAAGTCAGGATCAGATAGAAAGATTGAACATCTCTATATTTCCCAAGGAAATTGAAGCAGTCACCAACAGTCTCTTTGAGCAAAAGCCCTGGGCCAGATGGCTTCAGCGCAGAATTCTACAATGCCTTCAAAGAAGTGCTAACACCAATTCTCCTCAAACTATTCCACAAAATAGAAACAAAAGGAACATTACCAAACTCATTCTATGAAGCCACAGTCAACTTGATACCTAAACCACAAAAAGACCCAACAAAAAAAGAGAACTTCAGACCTATCTCTCTTATGAATATTGATGCAAAAATACTCAAAATACCGGCAACTGAATCCAAGGACACATAAAAAAATCATCCACCATGACCAAGTAGGCTTTATCCCTGGCATGCAAGGATGATTCAATATAAAGAAATTCATCAATGTAATCTACCATATAAACAAACTGAAGGAGAAAAACCACATGGTCTTCTCCTTAGATGCTGAAAAAGCATTTGACGAAGTCCAACACCCACTCATGTTTAAAGTCTTGGAGAGATCAGGGATACAGGGAGATCAAGGGGATACAAATCGGAAAGGAAGAAGTCAAAGTTTCACTATTTAAAGACGATATGATAGTATACCTGAGTGACCCCAAAAATTCAACCAGAGAACTCCTTCAGCTGATAAACACCTTCAGCAAAGTGGCTGGGTACAAAATTAACTCAAAAAATCAGAAGCCCTCCTGCATACCCAAGACAAAAGGGCTGAGAAAGAAATCAGGGAAACAACACCCTTCACAATAGCCATTAATAACATAATAATTGAGTTTTGAATGGTAGGTGAGATGGCGATCTAGTATCAGATTAAGAAACATGGTCATTAATAATATTGTATTATTTTCTTGAACTTTGCTAAAAAGAATAGGGTTAAAAAACTTGTACCTCAGTAGCAACTATGTAAGATTATGTATACATTAATTCTTTTAATTACGGTGATCATTTCATTTTGTACGTATATGTAAACATCATAATCTCAGAAGGTATGCTACATTAGAATATATATACTTGAGAATATCTAATACTTCATTAAAATTATTTAAGTTAGTCATTTTAACCAGTATTCTTTCATCTGTTTGAAACAAGAGGTTTTTTCTTTTTTTTTTTTTTCTCAAAGTGTGGGCAGTTTTGAAATATGCCTAAATGGGTCATATTGTTACAACATGTTAGGATCTGATTCATTCTCAGATTCCCGCATCCTCATTAATTAATAACAGAACCCTGAAGATCAACTTGTATATGAGATAAGCTTAGATATGACTTTAGATTTTGAACTCTAATACAATGACATTTGAGCATGAGGATATTCAACAGGAAATCTGTGCAAAACTTAGCAAAGGCTCATGTCAAGAAAGTCTTTTCGTCACATGTCCTTCATGAGTTCCTAAAGGTATCTGTCATTAGAATATTGCTCTTTTGGATTATTCCTGAGTTTCTAGCTTACATTGTTTTCTCACACAAAATTGCCCTTTAGAATAATTAAAATTTTAACCATACTGCAAAAACAGCTATTACTGCATATTTCAAACTTTGATATGTGATAAGATGCAGATCAGAGGATCTTAACAATGTCAGAATCTTTACAAACAAAACATTGAGACATAGTGGCTGTTACTGTCTTTTTCTTGAGCCTGGCCAGCTACGTACAGTACAAATGCCAGAAGTCTGAAAAACAGAAGAACCTTGCACAGCAGATAGAAAGTTGAGACCTATGTTAAAACTCAGGGAAAATTAGCCAATGTTCTTCGTTTCTCACGGTCCAATATTGTGTGTGACTACAATAATGCTAAGCACCTCCCCTTGAGATTATGTGTGGGAATAGTTTTTATTTTCTGTCCCTGCTAAGAATTATATGGAATATGGAGCAAGGCTTTTGGCAGTATGGGTAGTATAATGATTCTGAAAAGAATCTGGCAGTTCCTATGGTGTCTTTGAGTGTGCATGTGGGCACATGCTCACACACAAATGCACATGTGTACCTTGGAGGTGAATCTTATCAAAATCTAGTGGAATGGGGCCAGGAATGATGAAGCACATCTCATGCACTTAGGTCTTAAAATTTATCCAAAAGGCTGAGGTATGAGGATTGTGTTGTTTGGGAATATTAATAGTGCCACAGAATATTTTTTACGTCTTAATATAATCACTCTCTCTCCCAGATCCACATCTGCTTTCCTATACCCACAACAATGTGTTGGTTTTTCAAAGCCCATAGGGACCAATTGTGTTGTCCAACTATTTTTGGGTATGAGGTCTTTCACTGCAATTGGCTTACCAGAGGCAACACACTTAGAGAAAATATTTCTTTCGCGGCAGCACATAATTGCCCATAGCAACATGGTTTAGGATTAGATGATTTTTTTGTGTCCAATATCCAGCTGCATGCTGGAATTCATTCTGGCTTGGTCTCAAATAAGTTTGTGCATATTGTCATAAACACTGTGAGTTCATATGTGGAAGTGACTTGTGTCCAACAGGCAGCATTTCCTTGTAGTCGTTTGGCATCTCTGGCTCTTAAATTCTCTTGTCCTCTCTTCTCCAGTGGTTCTTCAGCTTTGATGAGGGGACATGTGGTATATGTGTTGTGTATAGGGTTGAAAAAAAATCTCTTTTCTTGTATTTTGGTCACTTGTGGGTCTATGTTAATCAAATATAATGCAAATAAAAGCTTCTCAGATACCCTGATGGGTAGAGTCTATCAGCGGTTCTCTGTGGACAGCTCCTGTCCTGTTCCCTGTTCTCTCCTCCTTCCAATGTCTACCCTGTCTGCACTTCTGAATGAGAATTAAGCATCTTCCTTAGGGTCTTCCTTGTTTTTTAACTTCTTTAGGGCTATAGATTTTAGTATATTTATCCTATATTTATCCTCTATAAATATCCTAAATTTTAGTATATTTATCCTATTTTAGTATATATATATCCTATAGTATATAATATTCTATATTATGTGGCTAATATCCACTTATAAGTGAGAATATATCATTTGTATCTTTCTGCTTCTGGGTTACCTTACTCAGGGTGATCTTAGGCAGAGTGCCAGAATCCTTATGGAAGAAGAGGAAGATTGAAGGACCTGGAGGCGACAGGAGCTAAACAAGGAGAACAACAGATCCAAAGTACCTGAGCAGAGGGGGTCCTGCAGAGACTGATACTCCAACTAAAGACTGTGCATGGAGAGGACCAAGAACCCTTGTTCAAAGGAAACCCTGTTCAGTTTCCAGGTGGGTTCCCTGGTAATGGGTACAGGGGTTGCCTCTGCCATGAACTCAGTAGCAGGCTGTCTGATCACCTCCTGGGTGATACAGCCTTGCCAGGCCACAGAGGAGGAGGATGCAGCCAGCCTTGACAAGATAAGGGTCAGATGGAAGGAGAGGAGGATCTCCTCTATCAAGGGACTAGGGAAAAGGCATAGGGGGAGAAGAGGTATGGTGGGTGGGGAGACTTGGAGGAAACAAGGGAGGGGGCATCAGAGGGGATACAAAGTGAATAAATTGTAATAAATAAATATATAAATAAAATTAAATTTTAAAGAAGCTTCTGCTCAGCATCGAAGTGGGTACCCTAGTAAGGGGATCAGGGACTGTCTCTGACAGGAACACAGTAGCTGGCTCTTTGACAACCCTTTCCTGCCTCCTAGATGGGGGAGCAGCCTTGCCAGGCCACAGAGGAGAACAATGCAGCCAGTCCTGATGAGAGCTGATAAGCTAGGGTCAGAAGGACCTCCCGTATTAGTGGAATTGGAGAGGGGCATGGAAGGAGTTGAGGGAGGGAGGGAGGTTTTTGGAGGGAATGATGGAGGGGGCTACAGCTGGGATACAAAGCAAATAAACTGTAATTAATTTAAAAATAAATATTTAATTTAAAAAGCTCACATAAAGAGTTCAGAGATGAATTGATATGTGTGGGTATAGTAAAAAGCCATTAGACTTTTATTTCAGGCTTTTTGCAATTAGCATAATAATTGTATTAGGTTTTCTCCTAGGCCTATGACCTGTCTAGCCACAGTATGTGATTTGGTATATGGTGATTTTGATTGCTGAGAGTAATTACAATATAGCCAATATGAAATAAAATCTCTTGCCACAAGTCTTTGCCTTGGGAAATCAAACATTCTGTAAACTATCCTCTCTCTTTGTTTCTCCTATTAGTGATTATTAACAAAAAATTAAAGAAAATGAAATATTCTCTTTTTTTGGCATAACAGTCTAACATAGAATTAAAATAAAGCAAACAAAATTTGCTTTCTTGCCATCTGCCTTCAAGAGTTCTCTCCTGTACCAAATACCACCATCTTTTTTGTTTATTTTTTATCAGTTACATTTTATTAATTCTGTATCCTAGCCGTGCCCCGAACCCTCGTTCCCTCCCAGTCCCTCCCTCCCTCATCACTACTGTGCCCCTTTCCAAGTCCACTGATAGGGGGGGACCTCCCCCCATTCATCTGATCCTGTTTTATCAGGTATCTTCATTGAGTTCCTGTTAGAAATAGTCCTTGTTCCCCTCACTTTGGGAAACCAATTGATTACTGAGCTACCACAGGCTACATCTTAGCAGAGGTTCTAGGTTATATCCATACATGGTCCTTGGTTGAATGTCAGTTTCAGAAAAGACCCTATGCCCAGATATATTTGGTCTTTGTGGAGCTCCTATCCTTTCCCCATCAGATTAACTCCCCTTCTTTCTTATGATTCCCTGTACTCTGCCAAAGGTTTGGTCATGAGTCCTTGCTTTGAAAACACTGCTAGTTAGAGGCTTTCAGATGCGCTCAGTAGACCCCTGTCATGCGTTCAATGCACATCCCATCTGTCTTTCTAAACGAGGATTGATCATCTTACCCCATGTCCGCTCTCTTGATTATCTTTTTCTCTGGAAAGCTATCTGGCGCTTTCTAAGACAATTAGGAATAGTGCTTCCTCAAGACCCAGCTATACCACTGCTAGGTATATACCCAAAGCTTGCTCAAGTACACAAAAGGGATACTTGTTCAACCATGTTTATAGCAGCTTTATTTGTAATAGCCAGAACCTGGAAACAACCCAGATGTCCATCAACGGAAGAATGGGTACAGAAATTATGGTATTTCTACACAATGGAATACTACTCAGCAATCAAAAAGGAGGAAATCATGAAATTTGCAGGCAAATGGTGGGATCTAGAAAACATCATTCTGAGTGAAATATCCCAGAAGGAGAAAGACAAACACGGTATATACTCACTTATATAGACCTATAAGATATGATAAACATAATGAAATCTATACACCTAAAAAAGATACCACCATCTTAAAATTCTGAATTCACTCTTCACTCAGTTTTGGAGCAGAAAATATCTTGTTACAGAAAAGAAGCTGTCAGATCACATTAACCTTATGAACTAACTCAAGATGAGGACTCAAAATTAGAAAATAAGGATTACATCTTTTGCACCCACAAATAAAGGTCACTAACATGTTTCATGCTATGATTTTTGAGAAAGTTTATTACATAGGACAATTCTTTCCTCATTACATGCACCATTGTTGTTTACTCCTTGTGTGAGTTAGAATCACTTAAATGTGGATAGAGGGGGAACTTCCTCTGCAGATTCTGCTGTGGTGCAACAGTAGAGGGCTAGGACCACGTGAAGGACAGTCATGTTTGGAAACAACTGAGTAGACTCTGGGGCAGCTATTTCTATTTGCAGAAAATTAGACTATTGTGGGTGGGTGGTTCTATGTCTTATAAATTATAATAAATATAATACAAATAAATAAATGTCAGCAAATAAAAATAATAAATATAAAATGAATAAATGTAAACAATACATATAATTCTTACAAATGATTTAGCAAATAGTTTCAAAATGATAGCATAATTATGCAATTTCCCCTTCTATTTATTTTCTTCCTCTATATCCTCGAATGTACTCCATCTTTTTCAAATGTATGCCCCCTTTTTAAAAAACGTATTGTTATATGCACAGTGTGTGTGTGTGTGTGTGTGTGTGTGTGTGTGTGTGTGTGTGTTTAGGTGTGTAAGCATTTCTAAACACACACACACACACTGTGCATATAACAATACGTTTTTTAAAAAGGGGGCACACACACACACAATATATATATATATCCTTCTCAAGCTGTACAGTGTTACTACTGTGGGGTTTTTTTTGTTTTCAGGGATAACCATTTGGTATTGAATAATCAGTTGGGGGGCTCTGCCTTAGGGAATGCTGTCTCTCCTGCTCTCAGCACGTCTTTGTTGTCTTTAGTTCCTTGACTAGGGTTAAAACCTTACAGGCTTTCCCTTGTTTGCATTATCGTGTCTCGTTATTGTCCTTGTTCAGATCATGTTTGTGTATTCACATTGTTGAGACTGTATTGATGTACATTCTGACATTTCTAGAAAACAAATCTCACAACAAACTTCATTTTCTTCAAGCTCTTACAATCTTCCTGTGCCCTCTTCCGCAACGATTCCAGAGCCTAAATATCAGAAGCCTTCACATACTATTCAGCATTAGTAAGATTAAGCAAGGAGAAATAACCTCATCACTGCTGGTCAGATAACATCTTTAGCCAAAACAAAATTTCCTCAAAAGAAAAGTAGATTATTCTAAGAGCTTCATACGTATATTAATATATTGATCGTGTATATAGTACATGTCTTTTAGTTTGTGAGATGTGTATGTATATTTTATCTCTATATGCCAGATTTTGTGTGTGTGTGATTGTGTGTCTGTGTGCCTGTGTGATATATGCATCTGATTTTATGGATAGGTCCATAGGTCCTATAGGTCCA
Organism: Rhombomys opimus; assembly: GCA_010120015.1. Taxonomy (NCBI): domain Eukaryota; kingdom Metazoa; phylum Chordata; class Mammalia; order Rodentia; family Muridae; genus Rhombomys; species Rhombomys opimus. The sequence continues at coordinate 137,796 of REGO01001265.1, forward strand.
CTTAAAGAACAAAGAAAGACATATGGTTCCTTCCTTTATTATACTATGTCTTATTTTCTTGAGATAGGATCTCTCTCTGAATTAAAAGATCACATTTTTGTCTCTTTACTAATGAGATTCCAGGACCTACTTTTCCCAAGTAGGTATCATATATCACACACATATATCATATGTGATATTTATAGTATATAACAGTTATATATAATGTTGTGTGTATATGTTATATATATATATATAATGATTGAGAAAAAAGAGGTCTTAAATTTGAGAAAGAATGGAGGAATGTTCAGAGTTGTTACAGGAGCAGGTAGAGAAGTTACAAAATCACTACTCCAGCATGAAATTTTCAGAAAATGAAATGCATTAAAAAATCACATTAAATCATAAAATGATAATAAGAAAATATTACCACAAGTTTAAACATTAACAAACTTTAACTATACTTTCAATGTAGTCATTAGAAAGGCATCTATATATGTTTTTAAATTTTGATACTCAAGGAATTATAACACCTCACAGAAAAAATATTTGATGTACAGATTTTGCTTTTTGGAAATTAATAGACATGTATTCTTTTCCCTGCAATTCACATTACTTCAAGTTTTCATTGAAGACTCATGTACTGCCTCACAGGAATTTTGCATAGATATGTTGATTTTGATCATGTTGTCTGAGGAAGGGAAAAGTAAAGTCACATTTCAAGTAACAGATGCATGCTGGATAACAGGCAACTGCAGAAGTTTGAGAAGTGTTTTACTTAACACTCAATGTACCTTTTACTCCAATATCTTTGCAAGTTTTCTGTTTTAATTTTGATTTGCAGTTGAGCATCATTGTACTACTCTTTCAGGGTTCAATTCGTTCTCATTGCTCATCTGTATTGTTTGACTATTTCCTGTAACTAGAGAAATCTCAAAGCAGGTGTTTTAAAGCACAGCTATTTTCCATTTGGCAAACAAAGTGAGAACAATACAAACAGCCATTTCCTTCTGCATTGGCTCAGCACCACTTAGGCAGAGCCATAACAGAAGCAATAGCTCCAAGAGAAAGGAGCCTTACAACCTCTCATCTGGGAAAGTTGTAATGATTGGCTTGTGAGACTAAAATGTTGGAAAAGAAAATGGTAAGAATCCAGATGTGACAGAATTAGGGAATAACGAACGCATCAATATCCATGTAGAATGTGTATAGAATACTAAAATGTGCAAGTTTTGATGACCTGATTTAAATGGTTCATTTCTTCATGTAACTATTTTAAATATCCATCTACAAAAGTGGGTCCAAACTCACCAATCCATTTTCCAGCAGCTCTAACTGTCTCTGTAGACTTTAGATACTCTACATGGTGTTTGTCTCCTGATTGCACCTTTCTAATTAAATTTTTTTCATTCCCTTAATATTATTGATCTTTCATAGTCAAGCTCTTCTTACCATGTCCATGAGTATTCCTAGTAAGAACCTTAATATTGTTTGGAAGACAGTTTTGTCCCTCTAATTCTTTTCTGTTTTTTGTTGTTGTTGTTGTTGTTGTTTGTTTGTTTGTTTTCATTTTTTTTCTTCTCTTCGAAATTTCACACACACACAGACACACACACACACACACACACACACACACACACACACACACAAATGAGGCTTTTTGAATGTTAAGGTGGGACAAGTTCCTGACTTTTCATTTTGGTATTAAGTTTACAACATTTTCTAAAACACAGCTTGTCAAGTATTTAAATCTGTCCTTATAGGTTTGCTTGTTTGTTTATTATACTTCTGGGGACAAGTCCTAGTACCTACACAGGTGAGTCATATGCGCTACTACTGAGCTAGCACCTATTCGGCCACTCGTTAATTTCAACCCAGTTCTTTTTCTTTAAATCTTTTAACCCAAGTACTTCTCTCCAACCTAATGTGGACTTTTTTGGAGTTTATGATTTTCTCCAGCAGAGGAACACTTGACACAGCTTCCAAAATGGCATACTTTTGGTTTCCCTCTCCATTCTTGAATAAACTTTGTCAGTTTCTATTGAAAATATTTCAAACGTGTATTGTTTATTTGCACCATTTGTTATTACATAAACCTGTTAGTGTCATCATGAGAGTGATGCCTGCTTTCATTCTCAGACCGGACATTTAGCTCATCAGGAAGTGAGAAATTCTTGTCCTCAGATATCTTGAATATTTCTTCTATGCCATTCTCTTTTGCTAACTTTTGCCACCTGGATGAGTGAAATAACATAAATATTTATCTTTCAGCTTTTCATTTATTTCTTGAATTAGATACTGAAGGCAGGTTTTCTCTGTGTAGCCTTGGCTGTCCTGGAACTCACTTTGTAGACCATACTGGCCTGGAACTCACAGAGATCCACATGACTCTGCCTCCTGAGCGTTGGGATTAAAGGCATGTGCCACCACTACCCAGGTTATTTTTAAATTTTGCTTTCACAAAGAAGAACAATTAATACTATTTATGATCATATCACTGGAGAAAACAGAGAAAAAAAAACAGGAAAAAACAAAACGAGGGGAAAAATAAAAAACCCTAATATGTTCAAACATTCTTTGCAGATCTGAGATGGAATGAAATAAAAAAAAAAGAAAAAAACTCAAAGAATATTAAATGTCACAGCTTAAATGTCAATAGAAGTTGAAACAATGTGTATACTTTGTTTATTTTCTAAGCACAGATTATAAAGTTCTTTTATTTATTTATAAATGTTGTGGTAAATGTCTAGTGGTTAAACTCCATCTATTAACTTTTAATCTACAATTCTAGTATTTAATGGGAAAGAATATTCCTATCTGGATACATGAAGTCACTGTCAGTTTCATGTAATAAATGTGATTTTTATTTAGAGTTAATCATAAAATTTGATCTCAGCTAATTTCAGTGAAATAATACATACAGAAAAGAAGTGAGCTTTATATGAATAGCCAAACCATTAAGAGTAGAAACTTATTACTTTGATACTAAAAGTTAATACAAATTGCTGGCAACACTTAAATTTGGAAAAAGCATGCTTAGCTTTAATGTCAGTACAATTAATTACTGTATAGTTTTTGTAGCAACAATAAATACTGATTTGTCGGAATTATGTTCAGCAACCTCAAATGTATTGGATTTTATAAAATAATGGAATAATGATAATTGTGACCAATGAAACTATGAAGTTTATAATGAAATTGGTAACATGCCTTTTATCATTTAATTTCTCTGTTCTTGAAATTAAAATTATTTATATTTTGATATGCTTTAAAGTCTACAACTGTCTAGAATTAAAAATGTTGAAATATGTTATTACAAATGGAGCTTATTTTTAAGAAAAAGTTATTACAACTTACACTTTAGGAATTTATGGGATTCCTGAGTGAGTGGCTCTCTGCATCTATATCTCTTTCTTGTGCCATTGAGAGGGGTTCTTTTCCTTCTGTTTGTATATTTTTTCTATTCCAATGTGTTTTGTTCTATCTTATTTTATCTTAGTATTATTCCTTAGAATCCTGTTTGCTTTCTAATGAGGAACAAAAAGAGTTTGGTTCTGCATGGGAGGGGATGTGGGTAAGAACTGGGAGGAATAGAGGGAGGAAAACTTTAATCAGCATAAATGAACTGAGAAAAAAAGTTAGCACAGGTATGCTTCCAGACACTCAAGAAATATCCATTTGTCCCTAAATCTGTCTCTCATCAAAATGGCTGCATGAATTGAGTTAGAACTGTGGCAACAGCAACAGATATAGAAGAAGACAGGTTTTCAGGGGTAGGATGTAATGTCCAAAGTTCTGTCCCTACTGGCCCATTTCTAGGAACTAGGTCTTACTTTCTAAAGGTTCTACATTTTCAAAAAGTACAGCCATTTTAGGACTAAGGGTTCACAGAACATTTCATATTCAAACTACAGTGCAGAGTGATCAGATTTTTAAGGCTTTTGTGCTCCCAATTTTTGGTGTATGAATATACAGACATAGATGGATAGATGGGTAGAATGATAAGAAGAACACACAGTTTAGATAAGACCAGTAATTGTGGGTATAATTATTTAATTAACCCTTATCTGGTCCCACTTCTATTTATTTGAACTCATGAAGTATTTCATTAACACAAGGGGTTCTGCTTGCATTCCAATCATTAGACTACTATTAACAGTTACAATTTTCTGTCATGATACAGTTGACTCTTTTTAAGACTTTGTCAACAATATTTTACATAAGAGGTTTTGAAAAAATTGAAATTAATAATGATGTCTCCTACTTATTAAAAATTATGAAACTCAAACATTTACCTTTTTCTTGAACATGTTACAGTTAACTAATATTAATACTATCTGGCAATCACTATAGACATTAACAAATATAACAAGAAAGAGAAAGAAAAAGAAAGAAAGAAAGAAAGAAAGAAAGAAAGAAAGAAAGAAAGAAAGAAAGAAAGAAAAGAAAAAGTGGATAGGAAATCATGCATGTTTTTTTAAATGGCACTGTTTCCAACATGTTCCGATAGACAAAAAAAATAAATAAAATGCGTGCAAAATTAACTTTAACCTTTAAATGATTTCTTAGGAACTAGAACATGCTGATGAGTTGTTCAAACTAGAAGTGTTTTTGTGCTTTCTCAAAATCACACTTACATTCTATTTCTTTTGCTTAATCCATGTTTCTATGTTTTAATAATCTTATAAACCATGTTGAACTGTTATGCATGTTTAGTTATTTTCTGTGTACAAACCTCTCTTTTAATGAAAGTTCAATTTTCTTAAGTAATCAAACATAAAACAAGAAGAGTATGAAACAGAGTCAAAAGGGGGGCATAAGAGCTCCAAAAGGAGAACAGCAGAGCCAAGAAAACTGGGCCCCTGGGGGTCCTTCAGAGACTGATACCCCAATCAAAGACCATGCATGGAAAGGACCTAAAACTCTTGCTCAGATGTAGCCCATAAATTAATTTTCCAAGTGGGTGCCCTAGTAAGGAGAGTAGGGGTTGTCTCTGGCATGAACTCAATGGCTGGCTCTATGATCCCCTCCTCCTTAGGGGGTGCAGCATTTCCAGACCACAGAGGAAAACAATGCAGCCAGTCCTAATGAGATCTGATAGACTTGGGTCAGATAGAAGGGGAGGAGGACCTCCCCTATCAGTGGACTAGGTGAGGGGCATGTTAGAAGAAGAAGTAGGGAATGTGCAATTAAGGGAAGATGAGGGATGGGGGTGTAGGCAGGATACTAAGTGAATAAATTGTAATAAATAATAATAAAAATTTTAAAAATTAAAAATGAGATATAGACCTAAACAGAGAATTCTCTACAGGGAAGTGTTGAATGGCGGAGAAACACTTCAATGCTCAAAGTCCTTAGTTATCAGGGAAATACAAATCAAAACGACCCTGAGATTTCTACATTACACCTGTCAGAGTGACTAAGATCAAAAACTGAAGTGACAGCACATGCTGGAGAGGATGTGGACAAAGGGGAACATTCCTTTATTGTCTGTGGGAGTACAGATGTATACAACCACTTTTGACATCAATCTGGTGCTTTCTCAGAAAATTGGTAATAGTTCTACCCTAAGACCCAGCTTCAACACTCCTGGGCACACACCTGAAAGATGCTTCACCATCTCTTAAGGATCTTTGCTCAACTATGTTCATAACAGCTTTATTCATAATAGTTAGACTCTGTAAACAACCCAGATATCACTCTACCGATGAATGGATAAAGAAATTTTGGCACATTTGCACAATGAAATACTCCTCAGCAATTAAAAACGAGGAAATCATGAAATTTGCAGGCAAATGGATGGAACTAGAGAGACAATTCTGAGTGAGGTGACCCAGAAGCAGAAAAACACATGGTATATACTCACTTTTAGGTAGATATTAGACATATAATATAGGATAACCATACTAAACTCTACACATTTAAGGAAGCTAAACAACAAGGAGTATGCTAGGGAGGATGCTTAATTCTCATTCAGAAGGGTAAAAAGAATAGGCTCTGGAAGTAGTTGAAGGGAGGGAACAATACAGGAGTTTTCCCTCGGTGTCTTCTGAAAAACTCTTCCCAGCAGGGGACTGAAACAGATTCTGAGTTTCATAGTAAAAAGTTGGACAGAGTGCAGGGAATCGTATGGAATTGGGGGGCGGCGGAGTAGAAGTACCTGGAGGGAAAAGGAGCTCCATAAGAAGAGCAACAGAGCCAAAAAATCTGGGCCGAGGGGGTTTGCAGAGACTGATGCACCAACCACGGACCACGCATGGGGAGGAGCCAGAAGCCCTGCTCAGGTGTAGCCAATAGGCAGCTCAGTCTCTGCGTGTGCCCTGGTAAGATAGCAGGGGCTATCTCTGATTTGGACTACGCTGCATGGAGGGACAGACTTGCCAAGCCACAGAGGAAGAGGATGCAGCCAGTCGTGATGAGACTGGATAGGCAGGGGTAGGGAAGGAGGACTACCCCTTTCTGAGGACTAGGGGAGTCTGATAGGCAGAGAGAGGGAGGATTTGGCACGGGAGTGACTGGTTACCAAAGGGATGGATGTAAAGTGAAAAAAAATATATAAAAAATGAATTTAAATCAAAGAAAAAATGTAAAAATAAAAACAGAAAATCACTAATTCATTCTAACAAAAGATAACCCGACCATACACATGCAATTCTTTATTAGACTCATCCTCCACAAATTCTTCACGACATGCTATTACCTTCAGCCATTCCTTATATGCGATTCTTTCCCATTAGACAGGAACAACCATTAATTTCACTGAATTTAACTTTCCTGTGCATTCTCTTATCCTTACTCAGTTTCAAAACATGCCTAGAATGTTCTAAGAAAATGGCAGATAGGGCTCTTGGTTCCAGAGAAGCTACTCAATAGAAGGTACACTAGACATTCCCCATTCTTCTGTACATCCTCTCAGGATGTTCACCTTATCAGCTGTGTAAATGCTTAAGGAAAGCCATTCCATTCCATGTGAGATAGAATCTCACAGTGCACAGTGGTTTTGACTTGCATTTTCTTGATCACTAATAACACTGAGCATTTCTTTAAGTGTTTCTTAGCCATCATTCCTGTGTTGTAAATTCTCTGTTTAGCTCTCTACACCATTTTAATTGGATTATTTGGTTTATTGGTGTTTAATTTCTTGAGTTTTTCATATATTTTAGATATTAACCTGCTGTCAGATGTAAGATCTTTTCCTGGTCTGTAGGCTGTCATTTTTCTCTGATAATAGTGTCCTTTGTTTTACAGAAGCTTTTCAGTTTCATGAGGTCCCATTTATTGATTGTTGATCTCAGAGCCTGAGCTGTTGGTGTTTTGTTCAGGAAGTTTTCTCCTGTGCCAATGAGTTCAAGGTTCTTCCCCACTCTTTCTTCTAAAAGATTTAGTGTGTCTGGCTTTATGTTGAAGTCTTAGATCAACTTGGACTTTTGTTTTGTTCAGGGTGATAAACATGGATCTATTTGCATTTTTTTACGTGTAGACATCTGGTTAGATCAGCACCATTTACTGAAGATGCTATCTTTTTTCCATTTTATGGTTTTGGCTCAGTTGTCAAGTGACAATACATGCTAGCGAGGTTGTAGAGAAAGGAGAATTCTCCTTTACTACGAGTGGGAGTGATAACTTGAACAACCAGTTTGGAAATCAATCTGGTGCTTTCTCTGAAAACTGGAAACATGTATACCTCAAAGCCTAGCTAAATGGGTATATGCCTCGGAGTCATACTATACAGCTGTTAAAAACAAGGATATCATGAAATTTTCCTGCAAATGGATGGATCTGGAATAGATCATCCCGAGTGAGGTAACCCAGACTCAGAAAAGCAAACATGGTAATATAGTCACTTAAAAGTGGATTTTACCCATATAATGCAAGATAACTATACTATAATTCACAGACCTGAAAAACTAAGTAACAAGAAGAATCCTAGGGAGTATGCTTAATTCTCATTTAGAAGGGCAAATACAATAGATACCTGAAGCTTTCGAAGAGAGGGACAGGACAGAAGCTTACCATAGATGTCTGTCCGTAAAGACTCTACCTACTAGGGGATTGAAGCAGATTCTGAGACTTACAACCAAACCTTGGAAAGAGTGCTGGGACTCTTATTGATAGATGGATCAAGAGGTGACTAGAACTGCACAAGAAGACCAACATAGCCAAAAATATCTGGGCCAACTGGGTCCTGCAGAGACTGATGCAGTAAAGATTGAACATTCATGGAGAGGAGCTAGACTTCCAGCTCGGGTATAGGCAATAAGCAGCTCAGTCTCCATATGGGTGTCTTAGTAAAGGGAGCAGGGGCTGTCTCTGACATGGGCCTCTGTTTCCTGTTCCTGTATCACTTCCCCCTGATGGGGTGGACTTGCTAGACCACACAGTAAGAGGATGCAGCCAGTCCTAATGATACTTGATAGGCTGAGGTCAGTTGATGAGGAGGGGCGCTGCCCCTTTCTGAGCACTAGGGAAGGGGATGGAAGAAGAGGCAGGTACAGTGGGACCAGGATGAGATAAGGGACAGTGCTATGATTGGGATATAATGTGAATAATTTTTTTTAAATTTTAAATAAATAAATGAATAAATAGATAAATAAATAAATAAATAAATAAATAAATAAATAGATAGAACTTCCCCTCCAAAAAAGAAAGAAAGAGCTGCTTTTTTTATTCTTCTCAAATAATTAGCATTTATGGATACTGCTCGACCCTTAAACATACTGGTTAGTCTCAAAATGAAAGTACCTATAATAGGAATAAAAAATGAATTACTAAATATAATTGTCAAGGTATCTAACAACGATAAGAAAGACTACTATGTTGATATTAACTGCTTTAATTTTTGTCAATTTTTTCAGTAATTAATCTATTTACTGGAACACTTTATTGAAAATTTATTAGTCATTTTGTCAGTTTATGTGACTGAAGAAATGTAGCCTTCATATAATCTGTCCAGTATAGTATTTTTAAGTATAGAAAAATTAATTAAATAAAAAAATGTTTCAATAAGCCAGGAATTACCTTTATGATTCTTAGAAACTCAGCAAATTTTTCTTTAGATAATTCACTTTGTTTCAATTCTAGTTGACTAAAGATCATTGAAAGGTAGTGCTTTTAGGTACCTTAAAAGGTGGTTCTCTAAGAACCAAATATTTTCACAAGGTTTCTAAGTATGGAACATCTACCCTGATGGTGCTTTAAAACCGTCACTATTAAATGCAATCAACCTACATATAAAATAAAACAGAGACACACAACTACAAAGGCATGTCTGAACTCAGGGATCCTGAAGATACATGCAATGAATTTTATGCACTTCGACAGTAATTCCTTTATTTCTGTTGTTTTCTTCCCTATGCAATCAATTTGCTTTCCTAAAATGTGATTTAATATACATTTTGTTAGTTTACAGAAGAGGCTCTGTGAGGAGCTATTTGTTCCCCAATGTCATTTAAGAACTATATTGAAGACGATGGGTGGTTGCTGAGGTAGAAGTGGTCAAGTGATATCAAGAGGTAACACAAATATGCTGTAACCACCAATCCCTCAATGTGGAATACAGGAGAACTGTTTTCCTTCAGATTCTGTGCCACCTGTTAGCACTGATATTCAATATGTGTTATGCTGCCCATTTAAAAGCATCATTAAAATGATTTCCAGGAACCACTCACCTTTACATCTGATTATGAAAACTGAAGATTTTACATCAGTGTAGATCATAAATATTTGTATCATAATTGGACACAAGCTGCTCTGAACATCTGCTTCTTATCAAGGAAAGAGGGATGCATCTCCTGACGTAGATTTAGTTAATGGTCAAGTTTGGAAATCATACCTACAATATGCTGAGGTATTAATTTTAGAACAACAGCAATTTGAAAAATAAAGACAACAACAAAAACTACTTCTTCAAGCAACAATAGTCAGATTCTTTTTACAATTATACATTATAAGTAAAGTTGTATTTTAATCTTACATAATAAGTATTCAAGTGTGACTTGAGTCCTGCATACATGTGTATTCTTTAAAAATTATGTTAAGGACCAAGACTTAAGGCATGTGGGAAATCTGCAAAGCCTTCACCCAAGACCAGACTCAGAAGAAATGATCAAATTTCTCAAATTCAAATAAAGTGTTTAAAAATGATTGAGCATCTTTCTCATTCTGCTTGTTTACTGAGACTGTATGCCTACAGGCACCTCCTACAGAGACCGACTCCTCCCCCTGCACTCTACATAATAAAAGTAATGAGGTTGCAGGTGGTTGGTTTATTAGTTTTTGCCACTCCATCAAAGTGCAGAGTCTGCCTGACCCCAGCTTTTCTGTGTATGTGTTGTCATTTCTTTATTGTCACTGACCTTTCTTTATCATCTCACTGTTCTTTGCAAGGCTCCCAGGATCAAACTGCAAGGGTTATAAGAGTAAGTTATTACTCATAATGTCAATAAAGCTGCCATGACAATATGCATGTAACTGTCCGCTCACTTAGTCCAAAAATTTATTACAGTAATGATTACTAATAATACATTCTTGTTAGTATTTAATCCAGATTTTCTAGTGTTTCAAGTATATGCATGTTTTTCATTACTTCCATAACACAACACATGTGTTGTCTAAGATGAACAGTTATGCAGCATTTCATTAAAAGTTGTAACTTACAGAAAGAACTACAGGCAACTGAGTAAAAACTAGAGAGAGAGAAGTGGCCTTCCCCTGGGAAGAGCACACTAATTGGCTGTCCTGGGTCAAGCATTAATGTCTGAAAACATACATACAAGTAACATTTGTGGATCCAAAAGTTATATATATAAAAGTTATATATATATATATATATATACATATATATACACACACACACACACACACACACACACACATTCAATAACATTTGATTAAAAATAGGCAGTGAATTTGAAGAGGGGAGAGGTGTAGGAAGGATTTCAAGGGAGGAAAGGGAATGTAGAAATGTAATTAAAGTGAGATCTCAAATATAAACAAAACGAAAGGAAAAGTTTAAAGTTTTAATTATGTGTCCTTAGATGTATGACCACCCATGGTATCAAGATCATCTTTGCCACACTATTAAAAACACTAACTTCTAATTTCAGCAACTATCATAGCCAATAATATCCAATAGCTTCTCACCTAGTGGAGGGGATTTTATTCCCACTTCCTTGTCTCATTATAGGTGTGTGTGTGTGTGTTGATCATAACGTCTATACTATATCCATGATTGTGGTGATGTTTTATATTCCTCACATAAAAATATCACAGTGTGCATGTTTACATCATTATAGTAAAGCACAGGCAAGAGAATAGTCAATGTATGAAAATAATTGTTCCAACCTGAGAGCTACCCCATGGGAGAGAGCCATCCCCTGATAATAGTAACAATATTCTGCTTTGCTTGCAGACAGGAGACTAGCATAGCTGTCCTCTGAGACACTCCATCCAGCAGCAGATTGAAACAGATACTGAGATTCACAGCAAAACATTGGATGGTACTCAAGGAATCTTGTGGAAAAATGGGAAGAAGGGTAGAAAGAGCCATAGGGGGCAGGAGCACCACAAGAAAACCCACAGAGCCACCAACCAGGGTCCAGGGGGGCTTACAGAGGTTGAAGCGTTAACCAATGATCATGAATGGCCTGGACCTAGGTCCCTATGCAGATGTAGAGGATGGAAAATGTAGGTACCCCAGTAAGGAGAGTTGGGGCTCTCTCTGACATTGACTGTTAGGTGCTTTTGATCACTTTCCCCTGTTGAGGCTGCCTTGCCCGGCCACATGGGAAGAGGTTGTGCTCAGTCCTGATGCACCTTGATGTCTTGGAGTGGGCTGATAGTGATGAGGGGAGCTTCCACTTTCTGAGGAGTAGGGGAGGAGGAATAGAAGGAAGGATGATGGGACTGGGAGAAGAGGAAGAAGGGAGCTATGATCTATAGAGAAAGTGAATAGATAAATTTATTAATTTTAAAAAATAAAAAAATATAATGTACATTTCTTATCACATGAATATATGAATTACTAGAGTGATTAAAACATCAAGTGCTATAAGGTATGTTGTTGTAATCACTGATAATATTTTTTTGTTTTTTTTCTGTATAAACCAGCATTATTTTGTAATATTATCAGATTATGGCTTTGCGTTTTACAAGAAAAACTAACTATATTGACTATACCAATGAATCAACTTTTAAAATATTTCATATTTTGTTCAGGAAAGAACAGACAGAGATATTCTGCTGTCATTTTTAACAAATTTAAATGTCCTGATTACTAGTCAAAAACTAGAAACAGGAATTAACTAGTCCTCCCAACAGAAAAGTCAAAATCATACAGCCTCTATACAATATGGCAGCTTCTCACTAAACTCAATCTGTCCTCTACAAGCAAATTGAACTGTTAGCCCTACAGTGATGAGGACTGTCACATTACTCTAAAGAAGCTGAGACTTCAGAATTCATGGTACCCACAGAGTTCAGTTGTGGATTCTCTTGAGTTTGTTAACACAATAAGGAGATCAAAGGTTATAATCCTTGCTTCAGGTAAACTGAGCTGAACTATCTTTGTGCTGGACTCTAATTTTTCTTTCCTTTGAAGATAAATGCTCAAAGTAGTCTTCCTTGTCACTGTCAAATATTCATCCATACCTTGACAAATAATGTTATTATTATAATAAGGCCTGCATCTGTCATGTTAGGAACAATTTTCAAAAATGACCAGTGGATGTTTAAAAATATATTAAGCTTAAAACTTTTATATTTACTTAAGTTATGCCAGCAATATTTTGTGTTTCTACCAAAACAACAATTTTAAGCAACCAACGTTTAAGAAATACTGGCAACAGTGTAAGATTAAAAAATAAAATAACATGATTTCATTAAATCAGTAATAATGATAAAATATTATTTATTTCTGAAGTGCTTAAAAATATGAGCTGGACTTAAGTGGCCATTATCAAGAAGTCCTTCATCTGTAGTTAAAGACACAAGGTATAAAATAAAAGGAAAAATCTGAGGTCATACAATTAGTTTACACTCAATCATTTACAAAACAATCATTCACAAAAAAAAAAAAAGGGCTCATTCTATTGTTTAAAAACTTTTTTTTTGTTTTTTTTTTGTTTTGTTTTGTTTTGGAAAGAAAACTATGGATTTGAAATTTAAAAATGGATTTTATTTTTTTTTTAATTTTTATTTTTATCAGTTACATTTTATTAATTATGTATCCCAGCCATGCCCCGAACCCTCATTCCCTCCCAGTCCCTCCCTCCCTCACTCATCACTACTGTGCCCCTTTCCAAGTCCACTGATAGGGGGGAACCCCCCCCATTCATCTGATCCTGTTTTATCAGGTATCTTCATTGAGTTCCTGTTAGACATAGTCTTGTTCCCCTCACTTTGGGAAACCAATTGGTTACTGAGCTACCACAGGCTACATCTGAGCGGAGGTTCTAGGTTATATCCATACATGGTCCTTGGTTGAATGTCAGTTTCAGAAAAGACCCTGTGCCCAGATATATTTGGTCTTTGTGGAGCTCCTATCCTTTCCCCATCAGACTAACTCCCCTTCTTTCTTATGATTCCCTGGATTTTATTTTTGTTTTATAATTTTTTTGTTACTGAAGATTAAAAAAGGGTTGAAATTTATTTACAAAAGTCAACAATGACAATAAAATCCTGTGAAAACATTTATCTTTTCTTGCAACCAGAGAGATCATAAAAAGGGTGACAGTCAGAGAAGACACTAGATCAAATCTCTTTTTAGGTACATCACTCCACAGACAATGGAGGAAATGGTTTAGAGGAGTATCTACCAATACAGGCAATGCACTTAAAACATCACTTACAAAAGTAGGAATGTTTTCCTGTGTGTTATATTTTTTCTCAAAATGCATGAGCCCTTTGGCACACATTTCTGAGTGATTTGCCTACATGAAAGCATCTCATTTCACATAACAATACCAGGCATTTCTAGTGATGATACCTAATTTTCAGAAACAGAATCTTAGATTGGAAAGAAATGAAGAAATTTGGTCAAGGTTAGAGAAGAATTTCTGTATATTTCATGTGGCCTCCGTAATCGTTTCCCTGAACTCAATTCAATGAGAAAGTTTTGTTGTTGTTGTTGTTAATGCTATATGTCCCTCAGTTGCTGCACTAGAAAAACAGTCAATATTTCATTTACTATCATAATAATATATTCACTTAAACTTCATTAATAATAACAATGTATATACAATTTAAAATGATGAAATATAAATTAACTGGGTGCTTATAGTATATAGTTTCAAAACTATATATCAGCACAAAATATAGAACATATTGCATTGCCTCTATTCAAGTCAGTGAAACAGTGGGCACTTACAGTTTCAATATTATCAAATTTTCAAAAATTTACATTTTCCTGTAACTCACACAAGAATGAGAATGAAATATAAAAACATTGATTTCTATGTTTATTCCTATATATCAGTTTTAAAATATTGAAACCAGAACATATTTTTGACATATTAGATGAATAAAAAAGTATTTATTTAGCATAAAACACACTCTTTTCTAAGACTAGACTAGGCTGTTCATACTCTTGATTTTGTGGGTTGGATTTGAATACATTGTAACATCCAAGACAATCATGTTCTCCAAGTAATTCTGCAGGAAACAAGCTCTGAAACTGAGAATAAAGATGGGCTTAAAGGAAATTCTCCATGAGGTGTCACAGTCCCTAAGACTTCTGATAGAAGTCTTAACCAATAAATATCCGACTTTTGAGTTAGCTATGGCCTCCAGTATCTCAATCATGGTCTTAAATGTGTATGCTTACAATCTCACAATCCCAAGGCTAGAGCATCCCTGGTCTTTCTGTTTCAGAGTATCATGTGCTCAGTCATGAGGTATGGAAAAAAGAATCCAAGATTTCATTATGTTTATCATATCTTATAGGTCTATATAAGTGAGTATATACTGTGTTTGTCTTTCTCCTTCTGGGATATTTCACTCAGAATGATGTTTTCTAAATCCCACCATTTGCCTGCAAATTTCATGATTTCCTCCTTTTTGATTGCTGAGTAGTATTCCATTGTGTAGAAATACCATAATTTCTGTACCCATTCTTCCGTTGATGGACATCTGGGTTGTTTCCAGGTTCTGGCTATTACAAATAAAGCTGCTATAAACATGGTTGAACAAGTATCCCTTTTGTGTACTTGAGCAAGCTTTGGGTATATACCTAGCAGTGGTATAGCTGGGTCTTGAGGTAAGAGGATCAATCCTCGTTTAGAAAGACAGATGGGATGTGCATTGAACGCATAACAGGGGTCTACTGAGCGAATCTGAAAGCCTCTAACTAGCAGTGTTTTCAAAGCAAAGACTCATGACCAAACCTTTGGCAGAGTACAGGGAATCATAAGAAAGAAGGGGAGTTAGTCTGATGGGGAAAGGATAGGAGCTCCACAAAGATCAAATATATCTGGGCACAGGGTCTTTTCTGAAACTGACATTCAACCAAGGACCATGTATGGATATAACCTAGAACCTCCGCTCAGATGTAGCCTGTGGTAGCTCAGTAACCAATTGGTTTCCCAAAGTGAGGGGAACAAGGACTATTTCTAACAGGAACTCAATGAAGATACCTGAGAAAACAGGATCAGATGAATGGGGGGAGGTCCCCCCCTATCAGTTGACTTGGAAAGGGGCACAGTGGTGATGAGGGAGGGAGGGAGGGACTGGGAGGGAATGAGGGTTCGGGGCATGGCTGGGATACAGAATTAATAAAATGTAACTGAAAAAATAAAATAAAATATAATAATTAAAAAAAAATCCAAGTGAAATATTTGTGTTCCTTAGATAATAAAAATATATATTTCCTTTTCTAAATTTCTGGCTATTTTAAGATCAGGATTAAATAGGATTAAATTTGTGACTTGAAAGGCAAAGCTTATGCTCAAACTTTTAGGGTAAGAAAGATAGATAGTTAGTGTTCCTTGAAAAATAAAATCCAAGCCAGGTAGTAGTGAGGCATACCTTTAACCTCAGAACTAGGGAGGCAGAGAATTTCAGATCTCTGTGAGTTAAAGAAAAGCCTGGACTACAGCACTTGTCCCCCTTCAGCCAGGGCTACAAAAAAGAAAATTTTCTCTAAAAACAAAACCAAGCAATCAAATAAACAATTCCAATCAACTTCCATAAAATGACAGAAAATTAACCAAGAAGGCTGAAACCAAAGGTTGGAGGGCTCTAGAGACTACTAGTGACTATATTCTATAACATAACTTAAAAAGATTAATCTGCACCGTGCAGCTGAGAAGTAGAACTCTTAATTTATCAGTTATTGGTTTATCACTATATTGGTTCTTCCATTTTCTCCTAGAAAGAAAATATATTGGTTGGGTAGAAAAGCAGAAACTTGGATGGATAGGAATGGGGGTAGGGAAAACAAGAGTGAGCTAACACACAGATAGGCAAGTGGGCAGGAGAGCTTCAGATGTCAGTGGTATAATTATGCTTTTAATGTGATATAAAATTATTAGACATGCAAAGACCAGTGAGTGGGACCCAAAGTCAAAATAAGTAACACTGACATCCTGAGTACTTTAACTTGGCGACATAGCCTTTACTTGTTGCCCATTCAATGTCAAGCTGACATTCCTGAATTGGTATTAAATAATTTCTAGTGTCAGATTTTCCATTTTTTAACTAGTACATCTTCACAATTGCAGAAAGACTGTTCATTTTAGGAAGAGCTAAGTATAAAATTTAAAAGAACATTCTTTTTTTTTTCCTTTTTATTATTAGTTACATTTTATTAACTCTGTATCCCAGCTATATCCTGCTCCCTCATTTCCTCCCAATCCCACCCTCCCTCCCTCATCTCCTCCCTGCCCTTTTCCAAGT